>JAOYSI010005719.1:0-13350 GCA_025775065.1 Hiodon alosoides
ATACCTATGTCGGGAAGCAAGAACATAAGTAATGTCTTTGTATTGAAGGCCAAGTTTAAAATATATCTCTATAAATTAATGCGCATCCATACTCTCGGTTTCTTTATGTGTAAATGAATGATGGCAATGACGCAACGGAAAAGAGCTGTACACACACCGGAACCTGTAACGCGTGCGCACGAGAAACTATCTCGTGCTCACGAGATAGTTTGTCTGATTTTTTTCCCTTCAGGGGCTCCGTAGATTTGTTATTGTCCCTTTCAGTAAATTAGTTTTCACCATCTATACATATGTAGACAACATGGTTACATATAAACAACATGATCATACCTAACAACATATACCAGACAGCACATTTATACACAGATTTTCTTCACTTAGCGAGTAATTTAGTTTAGTGCTATGGCAGAGGGGATAAAACTCCTGTTATAGCGAGCCTGTTTCCAGGCCAGAGATCTTTATCTACGCCCTGATGGGAGAAGAAGGAAGAATGGGTTGAGGGGATGGCTGATGTTGTGTGCTATTATGTGTCCTTTTCATAGAATGGCTTTACTATTGAGGTCAGAGAAGTTGGGGGTGGGGAGACAAATTATTTTGGAGGTGCTGTTTGTGATGCGTGTGAGTTTGTTCCTGTTAGGCTCAGTGAGTATGTTGAAGTAATAGGTGGAGCAGTAAAGGAGGATGGGTTGAATTATGCTTTTATAGAGCAACAGCTGAAGGTGGGGGACAACAGAAAGGAATTTGAGTTTTCGGATGGCAGAGAGTCAGGGTGGGTATGGAGGCAGTCCTGTAGGATTCCCAGAAGATGGATGGAGAATGGAAAGAGCTCCATGGCACAGTCCCTCAGCACCCGTGCCTGGATGCTGTCCGGATCTGGAGCCTTGGTTGGTTTTCACCGTCTCATTTGCCACCGCACATCTTCTACTGTGAAGGGAGCAGAGAGTGCAGGCTCGAGGATGGGAAGGTTTGCCCATGGTGCCTTGCATTCCTCTGAGCAGTCTATGATGTCGAACCATGAGTAGAAAGTGTTCAGGTCTTCACATACTGCTGAAATGACGGCAGCACACTGTCAAATCTGTAACTATTAAAGTCACCAACAATAAACACTGGGGCTTCTGGATATTTCCCTTGCTTGTTGTTAGCATTATTAGCTACTAGCTCAGCTGCAGCCTTGGTGTTAGCACTACGTGGGATGTAAACACAGCTGATGACAACAGCGGGGAATTCCCTTGGGAGATGAAACGGACGGAGGGACAGGGTCAACATCTCTATTTGGGGGGTACAGACCTTGTTATGGATCTTGAAGTTGTTACTCCACCTATTGTTGATGAACATGCAAACCCCTCCGCCTCTCTCCTTGCCCGACTCTCTCATACGGTCTGCCCTGAAGATGGTGAAATTGTGGAGATCTAACTCAGTATCCAGAACCAGGCATGCCCTGGCGTGCTACGAAGTGGTGCTGATACCTGGGTGCAGTTCGATGAGAGATTTATGGCCAGTGGTGGATCGCCTCTCAGGCAATATTGGGAAAGGTTTTATGGCCATGAAGGCTTGGCTCACAAGGGAATAACGCTGTTCCTGGCTGCCAACAAGACTGGCTCTGCACCTACTGTGTGCCTGCGGGACAAAACTGTCACCTTGTGGAAGGGGATCCGAGGTGGGATGAAGAACAAGCTTGCCTCGAAAGAGAAGGGGTGCTGATCTTCTTTGGCAGTGTAGAGTTCGGACTCAGAAGGGATACCTGCCCTGAGGTGGAAAACAAGCAAAGACAGGCTGAAGAGGAACTGGTAACCTGATGGCTTTGCCTGGCCCCAACAGCCAGACAGGGAGAATTGTTGAAAGAAATGGAGGACAGTCCACTGTACACCTTCTGGGATGTCTGGGCTAGCCTTCCTAGGGTCAAGAAGTCCAAGAGTCGGTAGCCTGCCTGCCAAGAAACTGATTCACCACTCACCAGCCTGCTCGATAGGGGGTCCTGAATTTCCTGGGGGTCATGGGATACGCTTTTACGATGTTAATTTCTTTCAGGTAGGGAGTTGTTAGGTGTAAAAACCATGAGCCAGTACCAGTGGAGTTACGCATGCCGTAGATGTAAGCTTGGGCTGCCAATCTAGATAATTATTTTTATTTTCATAATACATAAACAAAAGACACACAGCCTTACATGCCAGGGAGAAAAATGATACTTCTTATAATATTTACAATAATGCACACCAGGTTTAGAATTGTTGACAAAAATTTGCATACTTTCTGTATTCCCCTTTAATTGGAACTAGTTGGGCACCTGAGTGTGGTTCCACTGATGGTAATCACACTCAGGTTCCAACAATCCCAGGCCTTTTTAAGAGTCAGAAGAGCTGGCTCAGGGAGAGTTGGATGGGGGATAGACTGGGGAAAAGAAAGTTTTGTCTTTGTTTAGATTTCCCCCAAAAGGGAGGTTGTGAGACTATTTAAGTTTATCTAAAATTATGCCCAATAAAAGGTCTAAACCCTCCCCGAATGCCTTGTTCTCCTGCCAATCATGGGCTACAAAGGGGTGCCGAAACCCAGGAGCGGCAGGGAACATGTGGTGAGCCCAAGCACGGGCCAGGGTTCCAGAACCCCTGGCAGGTCCGTGCTGTGGCTGCTGGAGGGGGAGTGGTTTTGGGGCCCGGAGGATTTACCGGCTCAGAGCATAGAGGACTACCTTATGCGCAGGCAGGGGGGACATGTGCAGGTGGTGCGACCAGCTGGACCTGGACGCAGGGCAGGCCCGCCACTGACAAGTGGGCGCAGTGTGGTGCCGTGCCTGCAGCTTGTTTGGACACAGGCCAGACTGCTGCCCGCTGTGGCAATTCGAGCAATGGCGGGTGGCAGAACGGCGGGTGGAAGACTCCCTGCTGCCAGCCTCAGTTGCCTGGCAGAGGGAGACCACCTGCCCGGGCCCAGGTCAGGGAGCGAGAGCGGGAGCAGAAGTGGTCGGGGAAGCAGAGGACAGGCTGGGGGAACAGTGGGTGGCCTGAGGTCCAAGCCCCAGGACAGAAGACCGCCAGAAAGAGGAACCGGAGGAAGAAGGCTCCTCTTGGGGGGGCCAAGGCCTGTGCCGGAAGGGGCCAAGCCTCCCTAGCATTCACCCGGGGGGGGGCGCAGTCCACGTCCGTCTAGCCCCGGCCAGAGAGGGCTTTGCAACCCGTTCCCATCCAGTCCCATCGAGAGAGGTCGTTGTAGGACCTGTCTGGTTCCGGGGGAGATAGGAGGCTGGCCAGAACCCCCCTTGCCCCCACTTTTTTGCAGGCCAGTCTTCCAGGGGGACCGCCCGAGCTGCCTGCCCATCAGCCTAGCGTCCAGGGGGACCGCCCAGACTGCTTACCCGTCCGGCCAGCATCCCAGGGGGGGCGCCGGGGGTGTCTGCCCTTCCGCCCAGTGTCCCAGGGGAACCAATAATGGTAATCACACTCAGGTGCCCTCACTCAGGTGCCAACAATCCCAGGCCCTTTTAAAAGCCAGAATAGCTGGCTCGGGGAGAGTTGGATGGAAGAAGGTAGAGGGAAAAGACTGGGGAAAAGGTTTTGTTTGTTAGTTTTGTGTTTGTTTAGATTTCCCCCGAAAGGGAGGTTTTTGTTTTGTTGGTTTCTTCTGTTATTCATTTTGTTATCTAAAATTATGCCCAATAAAAGGCCTAAACCCTCCCCCAATGCCTCGTTCTTCTGCCGCTCTCGGGCCGAGCACGCCCCTGCGTGCTACAGCCACCATCTCACGGACACATTCAAGAGTAGCACGGACAAACCTGTCGACACCTGCTGGGAATCCAGCTGATTAACAGCCTTTATCAACGACCTGGTTTTCCCAGTAGGCAGTCGGGTTTTGGAGCTGGCAGGAGAAGGGAGCCGCACGTCAGAGAGACGTGAACGAAGGAAAGACGGAATGGCGAAAAGAAAAGGCGAGATGGAAAAAGCAGAGAAAATCGCGGGGGTGTACACCAGAATCAGTTAGGGTTTTTTTTGTGTATTCGTTTGGCTGCTACCTCGGTGATCCCATGAGGGAAGTGTTTTGTTGTGTTTTTTTGATACGCTCGTCTCCACCGAATAAAGCACAGCGAGGCCGCGGTTGAACTGTGTAATGGCGTATTTCCTGCCACATGCCACACCCTTATTTACCCCTTTAACATTACATAACACTACATTACGTTAAGCCCCATGGGATCTTTAACAACCACATCTGCTCTGAATGACTGCGTCTCCTACAGCACAGTGCCCCCCTCATTGCACAGGAGCATTGGTTTGTTTAGTCCAGAGGGAAGACTGATCCCTACTGGCCCACTTACGCCAGTCAATAATAATCAAAATAACATTCGTCTTTGAAGCATATTTTGATATTTTAAATTAAATATTTTTAAATTTTGATATCCAGGCCATTAAGAAAGGATTTAGAAAAAATAAACAAATTCAATTCATCACTTCATTTTTGAAAGTCAGGCGTATTTTTGAATACCTATTTACAGTTGTTTTGTTTCCCCATATTTTTTCAAAAAATTGTTTTTTTGGTAAACCTGTGGATTACATTACATGTAAACGACTCTTTGGAAATATATTTTGAAATGATTGCATTTCTTTAAAAAAAACTAACAATACAATTATTTATATTTACTGAAATAAATTGCAATTTGCAATTGGAGCAGTAAATATCTGAGCTGGATAGGGAAACTCTAAATAGGTTGATTTGACAACTGCTCTGTGTTGAATTGAAGGAGGTATGCAGTGGCTCCTCTCAAGTTCTAGTTTCCTCTAAACATTTTCACCACAGAATCTTGGTTTTGGGCAACGATTGATCTAGATGCTTTTGATCTTCTATAACAGAGTCAGCAAAAGACAAATTGCTTATCTGAGTTGGGGGGCTTTTAATAAATTCCAGACAGTGTATGTGTACATCATTCTAGTAACCGAAAACATATTTATTAACAATGACTCACCTTTTCCTGACAAGCTCCAGGAAAAATCAATTGTATGGCATGAACCGTACACAGGAAAAAACTAAATTTCTGAAACCTACCAGTGAAACCACCTAGTTGTCTGCCTGGAGGGGGCGCTTCTTTGTCGTTTTAGGAGTACTGATGACACACGTCAATTGTATGAAAAAGACTGCAGCCGATATTGTATTACTGAATGATCGACTTGAATTTCAATCACAAAAATCTCATTATTTCCTTTTGACCACAGAAGAAAGATCAGTCACAGTAAGACAAAATCACACAGCGTTATTATTCCTAATCCACACTGCATGATTGCATGGCCAAAATATGACAGAGCCAATCTCAAGTCCCATTATTGTTTCTCTGGTTTATTGCAGATTCTTTAGCTTTGACCTAGCTGCTGATCCACCCATTTCGTTTAACTATATGGTGTAATCTTATGGTAATGCACACTTTTGTGCCAAGAATGTGAAACGTGCCCCCAGGACATTTGCCAGAGGTGATTGCAAGCCCGTATAAGTGATCCCATATATTTGGTCAGATGGAAGCTTAGATTCTGCACAACCCAGAAAGTGTTGAAAGGCATAAAAAATTATCTTCAGAACTGCATTTTCAGCTTCCAATCGAGATTTAATCACATACACTCAGTAGTCAGGTCATTAAGTGCCCCAATCACAATGTGAAGAAAAAAAAATATATATATTTATTTATTTTATTTTTTTCACTATGGTCCTGGTTTTAAAATATTTCATCAAACTAATAATCTGTCGCTTTTTCCTTTCTGATTCCATAGTGATTTAATGTGGGCTGAAGGTCAAGCACTACAGCTCAATCCCCAAGAAAATATTGCTGAGATTGCCCATAGTCTTCCAATATCATAAATGTAGTCCTTAAATCATTAAAAGCCATCAAACATGCATCCGCTTCCTTATTACTGTCAAAGCCATTTAAGATTCAAATAACTGAATCTTGTACATTATTTGATTGCTCCTAAGGATGGCGTGATTGCCCAGTTTGACCTGAAAATTGTTCATCCTCTGTCCACTAATGCTTATGCAAGCATTGGCAAATGGATACATAATATGGATGTGACATTGCATATAACACTTACAATCCCTCGACAAAAACCCTCTCTGTGGCCATTCATGCTGGGACAGCATATCTGATAAGGGAATATAGAAGTTTGTTATCAACATATGTGAATATGTTAATCAAATATTTGAGATGAATAGGAGCCTAAAGTAGAAGTTATGTCACTTACTGGTTTGTTTAACCCTCTAGACCCCATAGTGGCTGCAGTTTTTCGAGGCGCTCTAAATATGGCACAAATAAAACTTTGTTGTGAATCTGATTCAGACATGTCTCACTCCTCACGGAAGTGAAAGGGAATTTGTTATTGTGAGTCTCAGTTTATCTTAGATTGAACAGGTTTGATTATTATGTCTATGGAGATGTAGGCTTGGCTAGTTGGGAACAGCAGCTAGGCTACATTTTTACAATTGTCAATGCCAGTCTAGTCGTCTGTCTAACTAGCAGTTATCGATTTTACTAAAAACCATAAAATTAGTATAACATTTAATGGTTTGGTGTCCGGTATATATCGACTCAGTTACCAGCAAGTGCATTCTAGCTAGCTAACTGGGTGCACTAGTTATTTGTAAAGCCAACAAAACCGGAAAACTTTAATATACTAAAGTTTGCAATACTAGCCAACTGGAGGTGAGATGCAATGCGAAACACCATGTATTGTTGGTCATGTAGACCTTATTTTAGTTATCTGTCTTGTTTGGTCATTTTATTATGATATCTGAAAAATAAACATGGGTAAGATGGTGGACAAATTAATTTAAAGGAGATTCAGTGCAGTTCAGCTGTAGAAAACATGTGGCTCAAACAAAGAACGACCCGAGAATCTACAAGACTGCTATGAGTGGAAAGAAATGGCAAGATCACCCATTAATGAGGGGTGTAGATGAATGGCAAAAATATTTATCGCATGCATTACTTTACACAATTGTTCTTCAAAGTTTACAGAGACTGTTTTCTTTCCCACCACAAATATGCACTCACACTAACACAGGATGTACAAAGCTACAGAGCACATGGATTCTCCTCTAAACACACGTATTACCGAATAAACATTGGAATCAGACATTCGACGTATTGACTGCATGCAATAAAACAAGTGAAATGCCCAGATGCCACAGCTTACTTGTGGACTCATATCATGAGATACGGGTCGCCACCCGTTTCTGAAGAACACAAGACTTTCCTTCCCTGGTTAGCTCCTGCGGGAATATGTTTGCCAGCTCCTGCTAGTCCCTATTGCTTTGTCGCAGCAAAGGGGAATTCGTCTCAAGTCGTTTGGGACTTTCTACCAGTAGAATTAGCTTAGTCCTGGGGAACATGCACCCACGTCTGGGAGCATTTTCGGTCTGTGTCTTGTAGTTTCAAAAGCCATGATCAACGGACTCTGATGTGGCAGACTTAGAGCTCAGTTGCAGCTCTTTCTTTATGGCCCAGCTGGGAGCTCTATCTAGCCCTTAGGGCAGTGTCGCTGGAGAAGAGAGCCTTTCTCTCAGCTGGGGCCCTGGCGACAGGGAGCTATATCTCTTCTTAGGACAGAGCCACGGCAAGGGGGAGGAGTGGGAGAAGATGTCTGGTCTCTGTTTTTAAGAAATGAATGCAGTTTACGACGTACTAATGGTTTCTCTGTGAGTGGGTGCTGGAGTTGAAAGTGCCGCCTATAGTGCAATGGTTGATGATGTCATCCCTGGTGCCAGAGAGAGGGAAATGTAGTTTGTTTGGACTGTGCATGGTCCCTACAGCAGTGGCGGCAACTGTTACCTGCTCATGAATCAATTTCTCTCTTGTTGGTACTCAGTCCCTTTTATGTTTGAGATGGCTTACCCCCATATAAATTTACCTATAATAACTAGCTAGCTAGCTAGCTAGCCACTATTTACATACAAAATATCCCCAGCAAGATAGCAAAGTTTCAAATTTCATCTGAACTAAATCAGTTTGTTTGGTACGTGTCAAAAAAGAAACAAAAATAATTCGAATTTGCAGCAGTGTTCTAGAATTCTATTGGGGTCTAAAGGGTTATGGTGTTTTTATTAAGGTGTTAATTTTCAGCAGGTAAGCACTAAGACATACTAAATCGGGGAAAAGGGGCACCCCACTGCTGACATTTATCTCTGTAGTCAAATCAGTAGTTGTTAAACAGTTTTTTTTGTTTTATTATTGTTGTGGCTTTTGTGTTAAAAAAATCACTCCTATCCCCAGAATCTAATGTTCAGATACAGCCAAATATTTATTTCAGGAGTGTGCTACTTACTACACAAAACCAAAAACTCCCAATATAACCCCTCTAACAGCCACCACAACCACAAACAATAAGCTGGAATAAAAACACTTGAGTCTAGAGTATATATCCCTCAGCACTCAGCTGAGGCCTGTACATGTGAATGGATGATGCATGGAGGTTGAAACACAGTTCATCTTTGGGTGGTGGCTTAGCAGGTAGCGTAGGTACCCCACTGTCCCTCCCACTGTCCCAAGACCTGCAAGTTAGGTAGATCTGCCGGTACGATGACATCAAAGAAAAGGCATGGGAGATTGCACTAATAATAATAGTAGGAATAATAACAACAACAACAACAACAACAACAACAATAATAGTAATAATCCTTTAAGTATGTTCACTACAGCGGTATTACTGAAAAAAGTAGCACCAGGCAATAATCGGAAAGGGGAAAAAAACTTGGATTTACCATCCCGTTAAAACTGTGTTAACACAGTTTTAACACAGTTTTAACGGGATGGTAAATCCAAGTGTCTCTTGTTGTTTGTGGGAATGAGAAAGTGTGTTATTACATAATCAGCGCAATATGTCCATACCTAAAGCCTGTAGTGACCTTTTGACCTTTTAAGCACTGGTTATTTTTAAGTAGGTGAAATAAACCTGGATTGCTTGAGTTAGATTTTAGTTCATAATTGATATTATTGGTGTTTATTATTGTGGCATTCCTCACCAGGAATCTCTCAGGTTCCACTGCTCAGAATGGACAGATGCTTCTGATGGGGAATTCAAGCTCATTTCCACATTCTCATCAAACACTGTGGTGCTAGAGGAGAGAAATTCTGAAAAAGGCCAGGGAGTCATGGTGCTGAATGATAAGCCTAAAGACAGCATAATCGTATGTTTTGAGATTACGAAAGGTCCTGGTTTGTGTTCTGAAGTATGTTTACTTACATGATTTGCATTATGTTACCATGCCCAAATAGTCAATGTGTTTGATTTGAATGTTAACTTTGTCTGCTCAGGGACCTCAACCACTTTCACCACCGACTGTGTTGTCTGCAGTTATGTATTTTCAATGCACTCAACTTCAGAGCAACGGTGGCCAAGGAAGGATAGTGTAACAGCACCACTACATGACATCGGCAAATATGACTGAGACAACTACTGTATGCATCACAGGGGCCAGATCAACTCACATCCAAAAAAAATTTCAGATCCAGGGACATCAGAGTTTATTATACGTTTTGACTTGGTGCTGAATAGTCACAAAGTCATAAGATGCAGCTCAATCTGTTTTTTGGGGAGAGGTACCATCCATATTGTGCAACAAGTATACCAGTTGAGAGGTTGTGGTTTGGCAAATGATTAATTAAAGTATGTGTTGAGACTCAATGACTATCCAGAAGTGTACTGGCACTTGTTCATTACAAGTTAGCTACAGACAGTGTAGTTCCATACGACTTTAGCGCCACAAGCTAATTGTTTCTCTTGTTGGAGGTTGCGCCAATATCAGAGGCTGTCTGGTGGTGTAGGGGCCCAGGTTTGATTCCTGGCCAGGGGTCATGTGCAAAAACAGTTAATGCAAACACAGAACTCTGTTAATACATAGAAAGAAACTTAGATGCACAGTCCTTTCTACAAGTCAAGCACAAAAGTTGCAGTTTTATTCCTCATTGTCTTGTCTTCATTTCTGTCAGGCCAAGGATTCTCATCAACATTACACAACACACTGTCTCTTGCCAAACCCACATTACGTTGTATTCTGTTTATCGATACATATTCCGTGCCCGTCCTGCCTTGTCTTTGCTCTCATGGCAGTGCTCTTGGTAGCCCGTCATTCAGACACTTTTTCCTTTTTCCCCAGTTTGTTGCCTATGTTTTCCCAATACTCTCCCTCAACTGAGTCTGTCTTTAGCTCCTTTTATTTATGACTTGCAACTGATGTATTAGTCATTTTCAGTCGCATCTTTACATCTTTTTAATAGATTCATTTGCAATGTATTGCTTTCAGTTACAAAATATACTGAGAAAACAAAACGCACTCAATTGAATCGTATGGTCACTGTAGACAGAAGCGTTACCTTTTTCAAAACAAATTACTGGCTTTGCAATTTGATTGAACCAAGCACTTGTGATTGACCAAAGGTTCGTGAAAGGTTTTGAGGCTTCTGTGTTTCAAAAATATAACCACAGTCACATTCATAGTAAGTTAATGATTGTGGAAAAACTGTAAGAACAGGCTTAGCTATAAGCAAATAGATTAAATACTATATACTGAGATAATGGAAAAAAACATCCCCTATATAGCACTACCTTTACAGTTTTTTTCTTTTTCAATTGTTCACATACTATGGCTGAAAGTATAAACACAAATGTAAAATTTTGTTGCACATTCACCAGAACAATGGATGTGGATGTCCCTGGCCTATGTGGGGAAATGTTATGCGTACCGCCATCAGCCATCAAGGGGTCCTCCATCACATGCTTCAGTCAGTCCATACAAAACACAGTCCATCTTGTTTTCCTGGACACACTTCAAAACCATGTATCTTCCCAGCCCAAGAGAGAGACCACAGGGGGCCAGAGCAGACCATGTGTGTTGTCATTTGTGACATATGGGATGTTCCACCATGCTGCACTCCTACAAGCATCCCGGTTTTCTGTTTTTTTTTCCACCTTCCTCAATCCCTTCGAAAAGTTTTTCTCAGCTTGACGTTGGAAAGTTTATGACCCCAAACAGAAAGTGACCCTTCTACAGGCAATGGAGGAGGCCTGTGAAATTTTCGTTGGTGTGATCATCCTATTTGGGTTATATTGCAGACTTTTATTTTCTCTTTTTTAATTGGTGGAGGGTATTCATACTTTCAAATATACTTGCCAGTACAGGTATTGTATACAACGTACAAATCATATGTGTATGGCTATATTTCGTCTGAAAGAAATATTCTATTGTTTGAACAATAAAAATACATTTTTCCAAGTGTACAGTTTTTTTGCATTCATTCTCTGGCTTTGGTGTAAAAGGTTTTACATAAAATCAGGAAAAAACACCAAAAAATTAAAATGCTATTAAATAAAAACTTAATAAATGTGATTAGCAGATTGCCAAAGTTTTGACACATACACACAGTTGCCAGTTTATTAGGTACATTTTATAGGTTAAAGGACACATTTCGTCCATTCTTTTTCTCACGCTTGGTCAAGCTGAGTTTCACTGTGTCTGCGTCTAGATTTAAGTCTGGACCTTTGGGTCACTCAAGGACATATGGTTTGCACCTCATTCCGCATGTGTGCGGTATAGTGTTGTTGCCTTTCTGGCACACTGCCACATAGGTCAGCTGGGATACTGTTGACTGATTTACTCCACTTTTCACCAGTGAACTTTGTAGTTCTTTCAAATTGCCAGATGGCCTCACCATGGCCCCTCTAACCAGTTTCCTCTTTAGCCTGTTGTTAAGTTTTAGGGGGAAAGTCTAATGTAAACAGTGTATGAGTGGTGCGATGCACCTTCCACTTCTTGATGATCAGCATGAATGTGCTCAAAGGGTTAATCAGTGACAAACATGTTTTTTTTTATATCCTTCTCCTGGTCTGTGCCCCTCTAAAACATTTTTTGTTTTTAAGAGTCCTGGGTATTCATGGTTGAATCTTTTGAGAAATTTTGTTAAATAATTGTCATTTGTCAGTTTTAAATTTTTGTACCATTTTTTGTTGCCATTGCACAGGGGTTGAATACTTTAGATATATCAGTTTTAATTTTATCATACTTGTCATTTTCAGATTATTTTTACTCTTAAATATTATTAGCAAATTGCTAGAAGGTAAACAAAAACATAGGTACGATAATATGTGTTTCAAAGCATACATTAACTGTGGATGCTATGTCCCTTGTGTGCTGCAACACAATAGCTAAAGTCCAACTTATAAAGCAAATAGTTTCAGCTGGAGTTTAACAGGATTTAATGCACGTCTGTCCAGTTTGGTTAGAAAATAATGGAGGACTTGACATTAAATGGCTCTCTTTAGTAGATATACCTTTCCAGTGATGTGAACCGGAGCATGAAGAGCTCAGCCTTCACTTCTCTACAGAGCGGGCCGCGTGAAGCCACTGCCACACGCTAATCAAAGGAGAGCTGTCCTAACTGCTCTGATTAAGTTTTCCTTGCCGGTCAATCTCCACAAACGCATTCCTGTCTGCTCCAATTTCCCTCGTGTTGGCTGGAGCCTCTCGGTGGCAGCAGTGGGGCCGGGTGGCACAGGGAGGCAAGCAGCTCCGTGCAGACTGCTCCCATTAAGCTGACAGCCCTGGCAACGGCAGTGATTAACTGCATTCACCGTAGATTATTTCGGCTATAGATGTGCTGCAAGAGGAATGATAAGAGGTGACATGGGGGTCTCAGTGAAGCAAACATGGTGCCGACGTGGGGGGTTTGCATGGGCCTGGACAAATTGTAATTTATGGGGGTACCACTTGGCGAGACTTTTTTGTCTTTTAGATTAAATACATCTTCAGTGAAAGTGATATGGAAAAAGAGTTGCTGTGGTAATTTCTCAACCTTTGAATTAGATCAATAATATTTGTGTGGAAGCTAATTTGGCTTCACTCATCAATTAAATTTCAGAGACTGAAGAAAATGAATTTGTGTTAAGCAGTGCCCAGAATCTGCATATAGTGACTACATTTATAAATATATTAAATGCATATTCAAGATAAACAATCTATGAAAAAGATCATATAATCATATATTTGAAGTCTGTTATGGGCCATCAGCACAGATGGAGCCCTATTTCCTGTATTTTTCAGGTTATAATTCTGTGATTTGCGGATTATATATATATATATATATATATATGGACAAAAGTTTTGGGAAACCAACACATTACACCTACAGGAGCTTTTATGACATCCCATTCTAAATCCTTAGGGATTAATATTGAGTTGGTAGCTTTACAGCTATAACAGCTTCCACTCTTCTGGGAAGGCTTTCTACAAGAATTTTGAGTTTTTTTGCCCGTTCTTCTCCGTTCTAGTTCATCCCAAAGGTGTTCGATAGGGTTGAGGTCAGGGCTCTGTGCGGGCCAGTCAAGTTCTTCC
>JAOYSI010005720.1:0-13350 GCA_025775065.1 Hiodon alosoides
ACCCAAGCACAGTTACCATGCCCCCCCGTCATCCAAGTAGTTACCACGCCCCCCTCCCTCCCTGTTACCGTTACCCAAGCACAGTTACCACGTCCCCCTCCCTCCCACGTGCTTGGAACTGGAGGGGCCGAAGTGGCACGGAAAGTCACGCGCTCCCCTGCCCGCCGCAGTGGCGCCACAGGGGACGGTGGCTTTGAAGGACACAAAGCAACCTACCGATTGTGGACACCCCCCCCCCCCCCCACCCCCCAATGACGTTGATGCTGAGCAAATCTCTTATTTATCAGCGTTGAAGACGTCCTTATCGCCCGGATTACCCATTCATACGCTGCCATTTCAAAAATGCTATTTTACTGATGCGGTCCAGGATAAGTGCCTCGCGTAAGGGGCACAGCGGCCATGTTCTATCAGGGATTCGTACCCGTACCCTTTCAGTAACCTGCCCTGGGTACATCCATTGCCCCTATATTAGCGAAAGGACACGTCTGCTGTGGCTGATACGCCGCCCATCGGCGCATATATCGAGGGCTGGTGGTGTTATGGCTTAGGTCTCCGGTGTGGGGGGACGGCCTCTGTTTTAAACTGATACCGCTCTGCTGTCCGTCACAATAGCAGCTATAACAATGGCAACGGTCGCCACGAGGACAATGAACTAACGCTTGGTAGATGTAATCTGTCTGTCAGTCCTCTCGGTGTTCCGTAGCTTCCAGGGTTGTTTGTGGTTAGCTTAAGGATTTCTCCTGACCCCCCCCCCACCCCCGTATTTGTCTCTTTCATGCGAATTGGTCACCAATTTCCATCTCATACCTCTGCGGCTGATTGTTAAGGCTCTGGTCGCATCGGACAAAGGAGAGCAGAATAAGGCCGCGGTCCCCTGCAATGGGCTGTTTATTAGGCCCCGATTGGAACGTAAACAGTGTCTTTAAAAAACAACAAGTCACACTTCTTTGCAATTCAAACTAATTGTTCTTCTTTGAATTTTATCATGGTGACACATGGTATCTGAGGCCACTTTTAGTTGGATGTATATTTTCTGAATTTAGTTTAAATATTAACAAAATAACAAATCCCCATATCAGCGTAATGGATGGGCCCTTTTTATCTGACTGGCAGGGAAAGTTATTATCGGAGAGTACTTTAACTTTTCATAAAGCGCTGAATTTAAGATGACGGTGGCTCTTAGCTCCGCATCCCCGGGCCCGCTGGGAGGATATTCACCCGCCAGAAGCTGATGGCGTGTGGGTGTTCTCCGGGAGCGAGCCTGGAGACAGCCTGGAGGACGGTCTCTCCGCGGGAGGGCTCCTCTCCTGCAGTCTCTTTTGTGTTTCTGACTCTCGACACCCGTCATCCCAGGGTAAAAGTAAAAACCCCCCCGCTTCTCCCCCACATCATCTGCCCTGACCTTAAAAACAGCAGAAACGGGGACGTTTGTCTTTGGGAACCAGCAAAGCGGGCTTCAACCAAGAGTTTTGTTACCTGGCATGTTTGTCTCTCAGACGACCCGGACACACGTAATAAATAAACTAGTTATTTTTGCAAACATTTTTCAGCTGCTCACAAAACGAATGATCTTATTCTCAGCAAAAAAGGGGTTCCAGGGATCTAAAATACTGATCACTGATTACCAGGAAGCCCTAACCCCGTTAGGAATACACAGATAGTCTCAGTAATACACAGGTTTTTTTGGTCTTTGTTTGTTTGTCTGTTCAGCTCATTGCTTGTCTATTGACGATAAAGCCAGTGGAGTTAAGCCCACCAGGAACCTCTGCTCCGCCAGTCTATAATGCTGTCTCGTTGTCCTCACCCCTCAAACCTCACCCCAGGGCACCAGCTAATAGATCTGCCACTGTGTGTATAGTTATGAGAAGGTTTACCAGATTCTGAAAGCCCGGAGACATGTTATCGTATCTTGCGTGGCGTGAGTCCCTGTGAATGGACGGGGGAACAGACGGGGCACAACTCAGGAAGCGGGGTGACGGGCCGCCCGAAATGGGCAGTCGGTGTCGGGCAGAATCTGTGTCCACTGACAGGAGAGCTGCGGGACATCCCGGACACAGTCAACACACTCAGACACACACACACACACACACACACACACACACACAACCCCGGACAAGCCTGGCTCTGTTTGCGTGCGGGCGGGATTTTTGCGACGCGTGTTAAAACTGTCACTTTCGAATAAAAGTAAATTGAGAGCTGACTGTGTCCACATATGGGCGTGGTCATATATCACCCGGTTTAAGCATCCTGGGTCTTGTTTCCTAACACGCAAGAACACATAAATCCCCATGTTGTTACAGGAGAACTCAAACTGGGCCCTCACACACACAGACAGGCTAATGAGTTGGGGGAAAGTAGAAGAAAAAAAAAAACACGTCTCAATTAAACAGCATTACCAGGACGCAGTGGCCCCAAAGCCTGGCTCAAAACATATAAATTACCAAAGAGCTTTACTGCCAGACTGCCTCAAGGCTTCTCTTTAGGGTCCATCATTAGGCTTTGTTTTGTCCCTGTCATAACGCAAGGGGGCCAACGGTGCAGGCCAGTCCTTTCAGATGGAAATAGTGGGTCTTGGCAGTCGGTGGCAGTTCCCAACCCATTTAGATTCCGGAGGCTTTTTCAGAGTTGCTGTCTAAAGCCTGTTTAAAGATGTTACGCATTAACAGGACTGTAATTGTTCAAAAGCCTTCCAACAACTGAGTGCGTTGGCCCCCACCCGCTCGTCAACCCCAGAAACTGCGATATTCTGATGTTTGGCTTCAGTGTTGGACTGAATATTGTCTCGTAAAGTGGTATGGTATGGATTCCAGGCATAGACTGTTACCCGAGCATTATTTTTAACCAGTGGAGGTGACTGCATTCAGACACAACTGGATTGTGCGTGAATTCACTGGAGCCCCGTGGTGCCAAGCACAAGAGTGGGCATTCAGCGTGGACTTCCAGGGTGGGCATCCAGGGTGGGCAGACGGGGTGGGCATACATGGTGGGCTTCCAGAGTGGGCTTTCAGCGTGGGCTTTCACTATTTTTTAATGGTGAGCATCAGAGATCATCGGCAGGCTTCTGAAAAGACTCTGCTGGTCACAAGCCCAGAGGGTGCTCAGTCCGTTAGGATCCAGACTCCTCCATAGACCAACTTTATAATGGCATGCAAACTGGCAGTGATCACCTTGATTTGGGTCTATGGTTTGTCACATTCTCCATGCATATCACCTGCATGCCTGCTCGTCAATATTGTGCTAATATCATTGCTCCTTCAATGCCAACACTTTCTTCAAGTCTGGACAAGTCTTTTGACTTAAGGACTAACAGAGGCTTTGCTTACAATCAAAGGCCACATTTTTGTGGTTAATTAGACTGAAGGCACGTTTTATAACTCACACTCCCTATGTGTTGGCCAGCCACAGTTATTTTTAATTTGTTTATCGTGAACTTTCTAAAGGTTTTAAATGAGCAGAGACTTGGTTGCTTGCAGTCAAATTTGCCTCAGCAGCTTCAAAGGTACGTTGGCATCAAAAGGGACAGGGAAAATGGGGGTTTCTCTGGACTTTCTTTTGTTATTATTTATTTTTGTTGTTTATTTCTTTATTTCAGTTCCGGAGTCCTCCGTCATCGGCTCTGCGTGGTGGTGGGTCGTTGTGAAGGTACGTGGAAGCGTTTTCCCCCAAGTACAAATTGTGCCCACAGGCCTAATTAACGCCATCTGCATGTTGCCTCCCTGTTTGTCAACGATGTGGTCTTCCGGGAGTTTCCCATTGTTGTTTGGGACTAACACTGAGCTCACCATACGGGGCGGTTCACACAGAAATGAGCGAAAACGCCGCAGCCAGCTCTCTCGTGTGTAGGAAAGGGATATGGCCTAGTGGGAAAGGGAGAACAGAGGGCGGTCTTTCCCTGCAGCGATGGTCGAGTTGGCAGTCTGCAGTTTGTGTTCGATCAGGCGGTCGAAACCGAGATAAAAACGCGTCTGACTGCGGTCGACCGGAGAGCACGCCTTTCCCAGAGAAAGGCCGACTGAATTTAGTTTTTCTTAGTCGTAGCGAGCCGTCCCACAATGCCGCCCGCGCGGCACGCTTTCCGCACGCCGATGCCACGTGCCCCCTCACTCCCTCTCCCTCACCCGGGCACCTCTCGGCCCTCCTCCGACAGGAACCGAGCCGGAGAAGCCCGACAAAGCGCTGTTTCCGGGACACGTCTGCCGATCGCTCCCCGGGCCCCGCCAGGCCTCGTAAAAATTAGACCGATGGGCACGTTTTCGACATAAATAAGTCCCTTTGATGGCGAACGGAAGGAGTTATGACACTCTCAGGCGTGCATGGGTGGCCCGGGGGGGGTGGTGGCTCAGTGGTTTTACTGCTGCCACTCCGGTGCCCCCAAGACTCTGATCTTCCTGCCGATTCAGGGCACGCTCTTCTCATTACCACTGGCCACCGGAGGCTTGTGTTTTCTGCAAGATTAATGAGTACCGCAGAAAATTTCCAGCGCATCTCCATAATTAAGTCTTTGTTTATCAAAAAACAAGTTATATTAGGAGCAGGAAATTTGCAGTAATTATTCATAATCCTAACAATTCAAGTGTAGCTACCTCATTTGCCTGTGTAATGCTGCTTTTTAATTTCTTGCATACATTTGCATATTAATTTTGCCCGTTGGCTACGGCGGGACTGACAGGTTTTTTTCCGCCTGATATTTTTTTTCACAACGCTCAGACTCAGTTGGGTGGCATTTCGGCTCGGTGTAATGATAGATTGTTTTTCCTTGTTCCCCTTCTCATTCGCTTCCTAATGAAGTAACCCCTTCTTTCCCAGTTTCCTCCCGGTCTTGTCAGGCAGTCATGAGCCTCAGCGGGTAGGTTGCTTGGTCATTTTGAGGGACCGACGTCCCATGCGTGATAAAGGTCAGCTACGCTGCCCCCCAGGAGCGAGGTCCCTCCCATATAAACCCTGCCATGGCCTTACCTCGCCTCGTGTCCCAAAAGGGCACACCCCTATTGACTGAATACAGATTGTGTAATTGAAAATAATAATCAAAAGAACAGTTCAAATTGAGTGTACACGTTGTTGTTGTGATATCTTAAAATATCCCTACACTTTGAAGGCATGACTGAGCACGTGTAAATTTGAAACAGTTTTACCCATGAGTCAAAAACATAAATATAATGAGGACATTATAGTGTTTATGCATGTCTCTGTCCCTCCCACATTTTTACAGAATGTACACATATACACCGAAGTATATGTCTGGAGGTACAAAAAAAACCACACAGACACTATCTGTGTACACAACAGATAGACAGCTATAGAAATGGCTTGTGTTCGATAGATATATTTTCTATTCAGAGTGAACTGAACAAAGGTCTCAGGCGCCGCAGCGTGAGTGTTTGTGTGTGTGTGTGTGTGTGTGTGAGAGAGAGAGTGTGTGAGTGTATGTGTGTGTGTGTGTGTGTGAGAGAGAGTGTGTGAGTGTGTGTGAGAGAGAGAGAGTGTCTGTCTGTGTGTGTGTTTGTTTGTGTGAGAGAGAGAGTGTGTGAGTATGTGTGTGTGTGTGTATGTGTGTGTGTCTGAGAGTGTGTGTGTGTGTGTGAGTGAGAGAGTGTCTGTGTGTGTGTGTGTGTGTATGTGTGTCTGTGTGTGTGTGTGAGAGAGTGTGTGTGTGTGTGAGAGTGTGTGTGTGTGTGAGAGAGTGTCTGTGTGTGTGTGTGTGTGAGAGTGTGTGTGTGTGTGTGTGTGTGAGAGAGAGAGAGTGTCTGTCTGTGTGTGTGTTTGTGTGTGCGTGTGTGCGTGTGTGCGTGTGTGCGCGTGTGTGTGTGTGTGTGTGTGTGTGTGTGTGTGTGTGTGTGAGAGAGAGTGTCTGTGTGTGTGTGTGTCTGTGTGTGTGTGTGTGTGTGTGTGTGTGTGCGCGCGGGCCTGTGTGTGTGCCACTTCGAGATCATTTACATCAAGTTGACATTCAGAGAATTTACTCTGGGGTCTGTGAATGTATTCTTTCACCAGTTCTGCATTGCCGACCGTGAAAATTGAATTTTTTCATCCCTGACCAATTTTAATGTACAAAATGAATTGGCAAGGGTTCAAAATAGAAGCTACAATTAAAATAAGGCGAATGATACATTTGGTACGTTTCAGAATCTATTTTCATTCATCCAGCTAACACATCACAACGGATTTCTCCCCCCACAGAGGTGCGACGAGGGGTAAGGAGATGTTTAGGGTTTAATGGAGCTGTTTAAGAGCGGAAAACGGGCTCAGATCCTTTAATATTTATGGTTATTTTAAGGTATACTAACTTACTTTAGTACACCTTAACTAAATTGATGGCTTAATAGAGAGCCCAAACTTTCTACTTGTTGGAAGATTACTGTGAGGAATGGAGGCAAAGCTAATCCTGACAGTTAAATCGGAACCGTGTAAGGCTATTTCCTTAATGAATGTATTGAGTAATAGTCTTTAATGGTCATATCAAAGGCAGACTCAAAGTCCTCACTGTAATGATGCTAAAGTTGTTTCTGTAGTAACTCCATACTCCTTACTATATATGTATACACACATATATATGAGTTCAAGAAAACAGCAATTTAAAAAAAACAAACCTGATTAAGTAGTAATGTGTGGTATTATTTATTAGAATTGGGATCTGACACAGTCCATGCATGGATTTTTTTTATGCGTAGCGTATATTGCATATTACATTTTCCTTGACATAAAATTACGCTTGCAGCTGGAGAAAAATGTGTTTACTTTGGCTTATGTTTTGACACACGTTGGGATATCACATCATCATGGTGTCACATGGTCCATCCCATTCAGGCCAACATCGGCGCTGAGGCACTGTTACGTTTTCAAAGGAGCAATAAAACCCACTCTGAGTGATTGCTGGAAGCGTGTCCACAGAAAGACTGCGCAGCGTATTTGTACGGCTCTCCGTTTCCTACCAAGCCTCGATTTAATCACTGAAATTAGCCTCGCTGGCGGTGGTACGCGGGCTGTCTCCCAATGTGTTTGCATTGAGATTATCAAAATGATCCGGAATCTTCTGGAAGTTGCCTCTCCTGTTAAGGTCCATTTTCTTCCCCGGCTGTGCGCGGCTATTTCCTCCCAAACAGAGCCAGACATGAACGGAAAGAGGGAGAGCGGATAATTGGAATGAGATTAAAGCTGCACACGTGTTGGAATCACATCGGTAGTAAAGATTAAGCGGGAGTTAATAGTGTGTGGATCTTCCCTGCCTCTGAGTTGAGATTTTAAAGAGCGACCGAAAGGAAACGCGCGGTGCTCTTATCGCGGTATTCTAATCAAATGGCCGTGAATAATCGGGGACAATTAAAAATCCTGTCCGCTGCAGAGCACATGGGAGTGTTGCCCCGCTGTCTGAATACAGGGGAATGCAGGGGCATCGCTAGGGCAAAATTCCCTCTCCCATAATTCAGCCATGGGCGGTGTGTTGTCGGGGAAGAGGCCAGCTGACCGTTGAGGGGCCGCTGGCCAAACGCAAAATCAAAACCATGCGAACGGCGAATCTCATCAAATGCAGAGCGGCTAGGGCCCGCCCGACTTGGGAAAACCGCTTTGATTCGCCGAGATAACAAAAGCCCCTTTTAATGGTTTCTCCACAGTGATTG
The DNA here is from genome assembly GCA_025775065.1 of Hiodon alosoides. NCBI lineage: Eukaryota > Metazoa > Chordata > Actinopteri > Hiodontiformes > Hiodontidae > Hiodon > Hiodon alosoides. The sequence goes on from JAOYSI010005720.1 coordinate 7,617, forward strand.
CGTTTCGCATGAGCACTTTAAGAAGAAGAAGAGAGAGAGAAAAAAAAACCAAAATGAGCGCGAGAACAATTACTTATTGGATTAATTTAGGGTTTAAACTCCTTGATGGTGTGAATAAATAGTCAAATTACGGTGCTGCTAATTTCTGATATATTTAAAGCGAGTGAGAGCTTTCTGTCCTTGATGAGACCATTAAAGGCACATGGAATAGACAAGTGAGGAGAACATTGTATGATTAGCAGAGCCACATTTGTTATCAAAGACTACAATTGGAAACAGAGTATCTGTGGATGGAGGGAAACACTTGATTAACTGTGGAAACCCGCCTAGGAGTGTTTTAGTGGTGTCCTCAACACCGATTGGTTTAGGTATGTTTAAAAAAAAATGTTTAAATGGACTCAGGGTCACACTGCTCCAGGTGTCTGTGCAAGCAATCTTTTCAAAGTCAGGCTTTGATAGGTCGGGCTGGGAGGAGAGTTGCAACAGGTTGAAGATGGCAAGAAGAGGTGGATTTCACCTTTGTCAATATCAGCGCGGCCAACATTGTTTGGAATAGGGAGGATTACAGCGCGGCTAACATTGTTGGAATTAGGAGGATTACAGCGCGGCTAACATTGTTGGAATAGGGAGGATGACAGCGCGGCCAACATTGTTTGGAATAGGGAGGATTACAGGCGGCTAACATTGTTGGAATAGGGAGGATAACAGGCGGCTAACATTGTTGGAATAGGGAGGATAACAGCGCGGCCAACATTGTTTGGAATAGGGAGGATAACAGCGCGACTAACATTGTTGGAATAGGGAGGATTACAGCACAGCTAACATTGTTGGAATAGGGAGGATAACAGCGCGGCTAACATTGTTGGAATAGGGAGGATTACAGCACAGCTAACATTGTTGGAATAGGGAGGATAACAGCGCGGCTAACATTGTTGGAATTAGGATGATTACAGCGCGGTTAACATTGTTGGAATAGAGAGGATAACAGATGGCTAACATTGTTGGAATAGGGAGGATAACAGATGGCTAACATTGTTTGGAATAGGGAGGATAACAGGCGGCTAACCTTGTTGGAATAGGGAGGATAACAGCGCGGCTAACATTGTTGGAATTAGGAGGATTACAGCACGGTTAACATTGTTGGAATAGGGAGGATAACAGCACACAGATGCGCACGATGTGGTTTAAGTACCGAAGATTAGGCTGGTCACGCCCCCAAGGAATCGATCACGCTCGAGGAGGGTGGCAAAAGATTTCGGATTCGACGTGTCTCGTGGCGTAGCGAATGCACGAGACAGACTTCTGGCATTCACTCCCTCCAATCGTTTTATTTGGTTCAATTTATGCAAATAGACCTGTATTCTGAAGTCAGGTGCTTTGGATGCAGGAGTTAAAAGCTTTCCACTTAGCGGTGTCCACACTTCAAACCTCAGGTGTAGGCCAAGCGAGAGAGAGAGCACTACCAAGCTGCAGGCTGAAAATATCTGCTCTACAGGGCTAGACTGCTACCCTTGAGTCTGTAAATTAAAATCTTTTTTCCCCACATTCAGGACCCAGACATTACTAAAATATGATCTAAACGTCTAAAATTTATGTTAAAAGACTAATTATGGAATTTAATGGCGATATATGATTATTATTGGAAAAAACACAGCTCTATAATAACTCAAATTTAGCCTTTTTTCAGCATTTTCCTGACATCGAGCCCTGAAATTACTTCGTAATTGAGCTCCAACCAACCTCTACCGCTTAATCATAGGGTTAATGCCACACTTAAGCAAAGGTGATGTGTTCTGCATTGAAATTCCAACACATTAAAAGAGTGCAAATAGAAAATTAGGCAGTCTGTGCCATTAACACTCTGTCTGGTCAATGTCGAGGCGTGGTGGGATTTCGAGGAGGGTCCAGGAGGGGGGGATGCTTATCTCACCTCCTGTCGCTCCCCAGCCCCCGCCTCCCTCGCTCTCTCCGTCTTCCTTACAGTCTCCCCCCGGTCGGAGGAGCGGCTGCCCCCTGTGAGACACGCGGTTGCTGGTGTCCGCGGCCCGCCTGTGTTCTCTCAGTCAATCAGATTTGCATAAGTAGCCTCCCAGCAGGCCCGCTCCACTGCCCAGGTGCATGGCATATTTGCATATAGAACTGAGAGGGGCTCCCCAGGGTCACGTTAAACTTCGCTGGCTGCTGGGCGAGCTCACGGGCCGGAGCAGTGGAAATGGAATTGGAATTAAAAAAACCTCTGCGCTGCCATCTTGCATTTGCACGGAAGAGCGGAGAGCGGCTCGAGCGGAAGCAACTAGGCATGGACCAGAAACAGCCATGATTGTCACAAAGAGGGGAATTTGATTGATCGGGCCATTGATACATCTGTCCACTGAGTCAGGTTTTATGGCACACTGGTGATTTGTTTATGTGTTCTGTTAGGAAAAAACTACTTCGTTGACCAATAATAATAATATCACTAATAATAACAATATTTTTTGTAGAGCATTATTCTTTTTTCCCCAAAAAATTTTAAAAGTCAGCAGAGTTTATAAAATTTGAAGCAGTTTTGAACGTCAGAGGAAGAACAAGATTGTCTTCAATCTTCAGTTGTCTAGAATCTCAAGAAACGTAAGACTAAAGCAAGAAACCTGGGATGAAAGAAAGAAACCTGGGCCTAAAGGAAGGAACCTGAGCCTAATGCAAGAAACCTGGGCCTAAAGCAGGAAAACCCGAGCCTAACGCAGGAAAACCTGGGAATAACGCAAGAAACCTGGGCCTAAATGAAGAAACCTGGGCTGAAAGGAAGAAACCTGGGATGAAAGGAAGAAGCCTGGGCCTAAAGTAGGAAAGATGGGAATAAAGTAAGAAACCTGGGAAGAAAGCAAGACAATCCTGGGACTTAAGCAGGAAATCCAGGGCCTTAACACGAAATATGAGCCTAAAGCAGGAAATATGGGCCTCATGGAGGATTCATGGGCCTAAAAACGAAACCTGGGCCCAAAAGAAGAAACCTGGGCCAAATGCAGAAATCCTAGGCCTTAAGCAGGAAACCACTGCCTAAACACAAACCCTTTGCAGAAAGCATGAAACTGGGGCCTAAAGCAGGAAACATGGGCCTCAAGGAAGAAATATGGGTCTATAACAGGAAATCTGGGACTAAAGCAGGAAATCAAGGGCCTTAACAGGAAACCTTGGCCTAAAGGAAGAAACCTGGGCCTTAAGAAGGAAACCACTGCCTAAACATAAACCCTTTGTGGAAAGCTCGAAACTGGGGCCTAAAGCAGGAAACATGGGCCTCAAGGAAGAAATACGGGCCGAGGCACGAAACCTGGGCCTAATGCAGGTAACCAGGGCCTAAAGCAGGAAACATGGGCCTCAAGGAAGTCACCCATGCCTATAGACGAAACCTGGGCCTAAAGCACGAAACCTGGACCTAAAGCAGGAAAGATGTGCCTCAAGGAAGAAACCTGGGCCTAATGCAGAAATCCTGGGACTAAAACAGAAACAAGGGCCTCAAGGAAGAAACCACTGCCTAAAAACAAACCATTTGCGCAAAGCACAAAACTAGGGCCTAAAGCAGGAAACATGGGCCTCATGGAAGAAACCGGGGCCTAATGCAGAAATCCTGGGCCGAATGTAGGAAGGATGGGCCTCATGGAAGAAACATGGGACTAAACACGAAACCTGGGCCTCAAGGAAGAAACCACTGCATAAACACAAACCCTTTGCAGAAAGCACAAAACTAGGGCCTAAAGCAGGAAACCTGGGCCTCATGGAAGAAACATGGACCTAAACACGGAACCTGGGCCCAAAAGAAGAAACCTGGGCCTAACGCAGAAATCCTGGGCCGAAAGCACAAAACCAGGGCCTAAAGCAGGAAACATGGACCTATAGGAAGAAATCTGGGCCTAAAGCACGAAACCTGGTTCTAAAGCAGGAAACAGGGGCCCAAAAGAAGAAACCTGGGCCTAATGCAAGAAACCACTGCCTGAATACGAACCCTGGGCATAAAACAAAAATCGGGGTCTAATGCAGGAAACATGGGCCTAAAGCAGGAAACATGGGCCCAAAAGAAGAAAAGTGGGCCTAATGCTGAAATCCTGGGCCGAAAGTAGGAAAAAGGGGCCTCAAGGAAGAAATCTGGGTCTAATGCGGAAATCTGGGCCTAAAGCAAGCAACCTGGGCCTAAACACAAACCCTTTGCGGAACGTATGAAACTGGGGCCTAAAGCAGGAAACAAGGGCCAAAGCACGAAACATGGGCCTGAGGGAAGAAACGTGCCTAAACATGAACCCTGGGACTTAAGCAGGAAATCCAGGGCCTTAACACGAAATATGAGCCTATAGCAGGAAAAATGGGCCTCATGGAGGAAACATGGGCCTAAATACGAAACCTGGGCCTAAAGCAAGAAACCACTGCCTGAATACAAACCCTGGGCATAAAGCACGAAATCGGGTCCTAATGCAGGAAACGTGGGCCTAAAAACGAAAAACCTGGGCCCCAAAACAAGAAACCTGGGCCTAATGCAGAAATCCTCTGCCGAAAGTAGGAAAGATGGGCCTAAAGGAGGAAATCTGGGCCTAAAGGACGAAACCTTGGCCTAATGCAGGTAACCAGGGGTCTCACGGAAGAAACCTGGGGATAATGCAGAAATCCTGGACCGAATGTAGGAAACATGGGGCTCATGGAAGAAACCTGGGCCTTAAGAAGGAAACCACTGCCTAAACAGAAAGCATGAAACTGGTGCCAAAAGCAGGAAATATGGGCCCAAACACGAAATCCTGGGCCGAAAGTAGAAAAGATGGGCCTCATGGAAGAAACATGGAACTAAACACGAAACCTGGGCATAAAGCACGAAATCTGGGCCTAAAGCAGGAAACATGGGCCTAAAGGAGGAAATCTGGGCCTAAAGGACGAAACCTGGGCCTAATGCAGGTAACCAGGGGCCTCACGAAAGAAACCTGGGGATAATGCAGAAATCCTGGACCGAATGTTGGAAACATGGGCCTATAAAAGGAAATCTGGACGTAAAGCACGAAACCTGGACCTAAAGCAGGAAACATGGGCCTCATGGAGGAAACATGGGCCTCAAGGAAGGAAGCTGGGTCTTAAGAAGGAAACCACAGCCTAAACACAAACCCTTTGAGGATATCACAAAACTTGGTCCTAAAGCAGGAAACATGGGCCTCAAGGATGACATCCCTGCCTAGACACGAACCCTGGGACTAAAGCAGGAAAGATGGGCCTCATGGAAGAAGCATGGGCCTTAAGATAGAAACCACTGCTAAACACAAACCCTTTGCGGAAAGCACGAGATTTGGGCCTGATGCAGAAAACATGGGCATCTTGGAGGAAACATGGACCTAAACACAAAACTGGGCATAAAGCACGAAATCTGGGACGAAAGTAGGAAAGATGGGCCTAATGGAAGAAACATGGACGTAAATACGAAACTTTGGGCAAAAAACAAACCCTTTCCAGAAAGCACGAAACTGGGGCCGAAAGTAGGAAAGATGGGCCTCATGGAAGAATCTTGGACCTAAACACGAAACCTGGGCATAAAGCACGAAATATAAAGGAGGAAATATGGGCCTATATCAGGAAATCTGGGCCTAAAGGACGAAACCTGGGCCTAACGCAGGAAACAGGGGCCCAAACACGAAACCTGAGTCCAAAAGATGAAACCTGGGCCTAATGCAGAAATCCTGGGCCGAAAGTAGGAAAGATGGGCCTCATGGAAGAAACATGGTCC
>JAOYSI010005722.1:0-13348 GCA_025775065.1 Hiodon alosoides
AGACCCATACACACACGGTTTCTGGTGGCGTTCCGTGGGAACAGACCCATACACACACTCTTTCTGGGGGCGTTCCGTGGGAACAGACCCATACACACACAGTTTATGGTGGCGTTCCGTGGGAACTGGGGTCCTGCGGGAGTGGACACTGTGGAACACGGCTTTGATTAATCACTGTTTGTCCGCCGTTTTGCTTCACTTCCTCTCCCAGGGTCCAGATCTCCTCTGGCTTCTCATACTTTCTTTTTGCGGGGGTGGTAGGGTCAGAAGGAGAACCAAAGAGCAGAGCCTCCCCCAGTCCCCCGCTTAACACGTACACAAACACAGACGGACTCCGCATTCGCCACAGCGGCAAGCTCTGCTCCCGGGACAGGGAGCTAACAGCAGTCATGTGAAATAACGCTGCTGTAATAAACTGTCACCGCCGCCCTACCTCCCTGTCGTTTTTATGACAGCCGGAGAGGGATACAAACCCAGCGAAAATGCGCTAACAAAAACTTACCCGCATCGTTATCCTCATTCACTCGGGGGCACAGTCAGTGCTTTACCTCAACTGAAAGTTTCAAATAATCCCACCGCTGCAAATATATACAACATACTTGGCTTTATCTCGTCCTGGGCCTACCTATCTCCTTAGCAGTAGTTCAGATTAATCGTTTTCTATTACAAACAGGCCACGAGAATCAAACTGGTCGACATCTGTTTGCCTGACTGTCAAAACAATTGCTTTCCGTGTTTGCAAGTTTAAATAAGTCTGCAGATTTAAATTGAAGGGGTAGATTGGATTAGATGTTATTGGAAGTTGTTGTTTACTCATTTAAAAAATGATTGCATTTACTTTCCGTATCTCCAAGACCAGGGTGAGCACTGCGTTCAGCGAGGATGCTTGCTCCAGAAAGCAGAGCGTGATGGGATTGGGAACGACGTCTCTCCGGCCTCTCTGCGTTGCCGAGCGGTTGAGAAATGGGTCCGGACAACGGCACAGATGTTCCCTCGCTAAGAGCTCCTTCATTTTTCATCATTGTTTGTTTGTTTGTTTGTCTGCACCATTAGCGCCGGGCTCTCCGACCCCGCGATCCACTTGCGGGGGTCTGGCCGAGAGGGGGTTGGTAAGGGTGGGGGGGCTGGTTCACAGGTGTGTGGCGTGATCTCCACAAAGAAACGGAGGGAGTGGAGCCCAGGATCCCAGTCAGATGGATGCCTCCATCCCTACCTCATTAGGAGCGGAATTGTCAATTCCCCGCGTTCCAGAGGTTTCAGAGCCTCTCTTTCCACGGGGATCAATCCTTAAAGAGGAACAGCGGGCAGGAAGCCCAACGACACTACAGACCCCGTCGCTGTGAATGAACAGAAAATGGGAAACCATCTCACTGGCTCGTGACAGAAGACCCGCTCACCGGCCCCGTATTTCTGATGCCACTCTGCTGCACCATTGTGCGATTATCCAACGCGCTACAGACCCAGATCACCCCGCCCCCAATCTGTGGGGCAGAAAGGAGGTGAAGAAACAGACCTTCCAGCTCCACATGATTATTGCCTGGCCAATCAGACATAAATGGGTTCCCTCAGTCCGGGCTTATTCTCTCTCCTGCTTCATAGAATACAGCTTAGCCTTGTTTACTAGGATATTCTCCATAAGACTCCATTTGTAAAAAGGGCCTTCAGAAACAGACTCTTCAATCTGTTCATTCAGGGATACTACCGGGATGTCAACCAGCCATGAGTTTGGATTAACCGACCCTATTGGAGCTACTTCATTACCCTTCACCTGTTACAAAACACTGAACCTACATCTCCACACACCTGAAACCCAACACCGAACCTGCATCTCCACATACCTGTTACAAAACACTGAACCTGCATCTCCACATACCTGAAACCCAACACCGAACCTGCATCTCCACATACCTGAAACCCAACACTGAACCTGCATCTCCTCATACCTGTTACCAAACACTGAACCTGCATCTCCACATACCTGTTATCAAACACTGAACCTGCATCTCCACATACCTGTTACCAAACACTGAACCTGAATCTCCACATACCTGTTACAAAACACTGAACCTACATTTCCACATACCTGAAACCCAACACTGAACCTGCATCTCCACATACCTGTTACCAAACACTGAACCTGCATCTCCACATACCTGAAACCCAACACTGAACCTGCATCTCCATATACCTGTTATCAAACACTGAACCTGCATCTCCACATACCTGAAACCCAACACTGAACCTGCATCTCCACATACCTGAAACCCAAAACTGAACCTGCAGCTCCACATACCTGAAACCCAACACTGAAACTGTACCTCTGAAATCATAATTTTTATTAACACAATAGACTAATAATTAAAACAGTTAAGTTTGCCGAACTAACCTTAACACTTAATGAGGTGTGTCAAACGTACACCACCGATATCCCCAACAAAGGTTGGTTGACAAACCCCTCAGTGGGTCCACAGTTTATTCCTTTTATATCACATCGATTTCGATCGTTCGTTTAATTTTTCTTATAAATTTTATTTAATTTATCAACCGTCTGTGTAGTTAATTTATTGTTAATGAATCCATTATATTCAAAGCCCTGTTTTGTCAAATCAGCCTGTACTGGATAAACAAACTTAGATTAGAAGTGTTTGCTGTCTCCTCATATACTCTTAAAAAAGAATTAGTGTTAATGTAATTTACTGGTTCCCCGTAATAGGAGGAAAGCCTTGATCCCACCTCTGAGGTAGATGATTCAGAAGGGCAGAATCCTTCGTAATAGTCAATCAAAGGTAATGTGTTGAAGTATCATCTAATTAACCCTCCCTCAGTACACTTGTAGCAGAACACTGAACTAGTATCTCAGCACACCTGTCACAGAACACAGAGCCAGTTTGTCTGCACACCTGTTACAGAACAGTGAATCCCTATCTCCAAACGCCTGTTGTAGAACACTGAACCCGTATCTTAACAAACCGGTTGTAGAACACTGAACCTGTATCTTAACAAACCTGTTGTAGAAAACTGAACCTCCAGTAACAGAACACTAAACCTGTATCTCCACAAGGCTGTAACAGAACACTAAACCTGTATCTCCACAAGCCTGTAACAGAACACTGAAACTGCAGCTCCATCCAAACCCTTCTTCACTCTCCTCTTCTCTCTCTCCTTCACTCAAAGTCCCAACCTCTCCCTCCGAAGATACATCCTTTTCTATTAGAGGGAGGAAATGAGCACATTAGGGGCAGAGTAGGGTGTCTGGCAAGGCCTCCACCTGAGGGATATTGTGCAGGGCTAATGGAATTACACTCCATTATCTGGCAAGATGACTCCATGTATGGGGTGTGGGGCGGAGGAAAGCAGAGCACGCATCTGAGAGAGAGAGGAGACCTGCAGAAGCAAACCGCCCCAGATGAAGAGCAGACTCGTTCTACTCAATCTCAGTTCTTAGTAACTCCTCATTTTAATGTGACAAGAATAATCTCATAACTACCACTTTCACTGTCTGATTCAATTGAGGAAAATGGCTCTCTTTTAACTCTCTTCTTCCTGCTAAAATTGCAAATGCACAGCACAGCAGAGGTTGGAAGGAGAAACAGGACTACTTTAGAGACCTTGATGAGAGGACTATAGAGACAGTAGAGGGACACACCTTGAATTTTTATAAGAAATCGTTATGTTGGTTTATTATGCAAGCAGTATGTACAGTGACAGTAAGTACAAGACTGTGTAAACTGTGAATATGTCCTGGAACAATGAGTATCTCAACCAATAGAGAGACTCAATGCGAGAAAACATTACCTATGCTCTAACCATGTCCGTCAACACCCTCTCACACTCACGCACGTACACACATGATCACACATGATCACACATACTCACACATGCTCCCACATGCTCCCACATACATTCACATGTATATACACAATCTTTTGCTTTACTGATTTCCATACTCACTTCACCCACCCACTCAGTCATCAATCAGTCATGTGCATTACACATGAATAACCAATTTCAAGTACTACACATTTTAAAATCTGTACTTTGGGTTTTCAAAAGTGTGTTCTGAAGTCATGTATTAATAGACAGAGTGGTATACCTGAAGAGGATGACAAAGACATTTCAAACATTGACGCAGACAGAGTTTATTTTAACATTCGCGTTTCTTTAAATAGCTCTATTGTGTAAGTATGTGATGCACATTCAGAACAACACAATGGTCCTCTCCTGGGGCACGGAGGTCAGCTCCAGCCATCTGGAAATGTTACAAGAACACAGACCACCTCCATCAGAATCAATTTAAACATGTGGCCTCTTTGTTAGTCTGCAGTACAGGATCCCAGCACAGGCAGGCACGCAGGCACGCACACACACAGACGCACACGCACACACACACACAAACACACACACACACACACACACACACACACACACACACACACACAAGCACAAACACAGAAAGACATCATAGGGAAATACCTGGAGCTGTGAGTGGTCAGACACTGTGGAATACCTCCAAACGCACTCCAGCCCTGACCTCATTCCTCTTTCCAACATGTTTAATGTGTAAACTGCTGGGGGCTACGGAAAGCACAACGCGTTTTTTCTCTTTGCATTGGGATGGTATCCCGGGGCGACGCTGCTGTAAGAGCGAGCACTTACAGATGCCGCATGTGTGACCCAGTCCCTGGCATTTTGGCCGTCCTCCACCCCACTGCCACCCTGCCCCGCGGACTCCCTCAGCATAGAACGATGGAAATACAGGGTCTCCATCTTTCCACTAACTGAAAGATCTTACAGAAGGTTGACGGTGAAGGTTAAAACCACCACACAACTCAGAGGGTAAGCTCAGGCCATCAGTCCGAGGGAACATTTTACACGTGCCATGGCGGATGAAGTTGCTCAGATACATCTCTCATTGGCCAGTCTGAAGTCTATCCCTAGAGGGAACAGCTCCACCCGTAACTCCTGCTTCTCATTTGCATAACTGGAAAATACCATCGGTCAAAAGATTGATAAAAATGCTTTGGATGTGACACAACTAATTCAGGGGAGAAAAAACAAATTCAGTTAGGAGAGCGAAAAATCTGAAACCCCCCACGCCCCCACCACTTAAATACACTCACACACAAAACCACACACATGCACACTGACAAACATACACAAACACACCACACACCTACACCTCACCCATACAGCACTACACTGCTGACAGAACAGTCTCGCTAGATTTGGATGTCAAATTCAATCTTCATCATCAAGACAATCAAGCTCTCGTTCTCCCCTAGTGGTCCTTCTTCGACCCTGTCATGTATTAACTTTGTTTCCTTTTCAAATTAGACAGTTCTTTCACAGCTCATGTCCTCCTTCTTCCTACACGTTCTGTCCTATCAACCAATCAGGAGCCAATAAGCAGAGAGGAACCCACCCACCTCCTCTGGCTGCTGTGAGTGACAGACTGGTGGTGCCGAGGGTGGAAGACAGGAGGGGGCGCTCTCCTTACCGGTCTCGGGGTGCTCCATCTCGCCGATGCTGCCGTCCGGGGTGGTCCTCTCGTAGTGGTCCTCGGGCAGTGCCAGGGGCCCGATGCGGGGGCCAGATGACGACTTGCTGCTGGGGGTCTCGGACTCCTCCAAACCGCTGTCATAGTAACTGTGCTGGGAGGGGTCCTGCAGGTCCTGCGCCTGGTTGGCGGTAGAGAACGTCACTCGACGATGAGGCAGCTGCCAGAGAGCGACAAAGAGCACATGGGTCTCACTTCTGATGGTTTACTGTGGTTCTAAAAGCTGCATCTGTCATCGTCACCATCATCATCATTATCACCATCATCATCGTCATCACCATCATCATCACCGTCATAATCATCACCATTGTTATCACCATTGTTATCATCATCATCATCACCATTATTATCATCAGCATAATCATCATCATCATCATCATCATCATCATCATTATTAACGCCATTGTCAATACAGTCTCTTGGCATTCAGTATTCCGCAAGAAAATATTGCACACAAATATCCTCCTGACGAATAGCGAATGTGGCCTACCCTGATTCACAACCCTGGTTTGCACCGGAGTAAACATACACACACATCCTCACGTATCTAGGGGTCGGTTTATTGAAACCGTTAAAACCACCATAAACACAAAAGTCAGGCCTGATAAAGACATACATGCCCTCACGCTTCCCCTCCCTCTCAGAGGACTCAATCCTGGATTTAGGATGACATTCAATCGCTATCGAAAGAAACAGCCAGCAAGTTGGGGAGTAGGGGGTTGGAGACAGGGGGTCAACACATAGTCCTTAATCTGAAAAGCTGCCACGGAAACTGTGAGACAAAGCAATGAGAAGGGAGAAAACTTCGAAATGTTCATCATTGTGTTTGTTGTTGCATTAGCGCTCATCATAAAGGAGCATCTTTAAGCATCTCCCACACTTCTCACTCCTCCTCGGAGGGTTGACTCAGTTTCACATGCAAATTTAATAGCATTTAAGGCAGAACCGTTATCTATTTTTCACTTCATCCATCAAATTTCATTTCTATCAGCTGGAAGAAAAAAAATCTCAGGCTTTAGCTTTTAGGTTTGTTTGTTTGTTTGTTTGTTTGTTTGTTTATAGTTCCAACATTTTTCATCTAGGCATAAATGCATCCGAGAGAAACATTTAACAGCAGTCTGCTAAGGTGGTCTTTAAAAGGAAACGCAGGTTGAGATGATTGTTTTAATGGGGGTGCGAGGGACAAAAGACTCCTCGCTATGGGAACGGCTGAGCGGCGGAGACGTGCTGGGGGGTGGGGTCTGCGGTTGGGGAAGCGACCTGCTTCTTCTGCATCTGCTCGACGCCGTGCTCTTCTGGTAGAGAGATAAATAAAGCCACTCAGACAGGCCTTGCCTGGTACCGGGCTGAAACGTACAAAGACAGACTGTTCACAAAGAGAGATAAACCCAGCGCCTGCGGCGAAGCCCGTCGATTCGTGGCAGTGTCTCCCGCACGGGCTCTGAGGCGCGCCGGCCGGAAGTTGGGACTGAGAGCGCATCGCCGCGCCGGGCTCCTTGTGGCCACGGCTCCGAAGCAGATAAGGGAGCTCCGCTCCGCTCCGCGCGGCCGATGCACTCCCAGGAGACTCATACAGATAAACCCCCCTCGCCAAGCTCGGCAGGCAGGGCCAGAAAGGGCAGAGCCAAAGCGTGCCGAGCGAGAACCTACAGTCTACAGGAGAACCAGCAGAATGGATAAGGGAAAAGTACATAGGGTTTGTAACGATTTCTAGAAGCCATGGATTATTGGAAACTGTTAGAGAGGCAATGTTCCACCATACGGCTGCAGAGGGAATCGACATGAAGTCGTTGCCTGAGAGAAGGTGGGTGAAGCTTTTGGTGAAGCCCTGGACAGGGAGAGGGATCCGTTTTTAACACATTTTCAAAGGACAGAACGCACAGACTAGCGGAGAGGTGGAGGGAACAGGAGACACGCAGGCACGTTCCAGCCCTTCCAACCCCTGCCCACAACACCTCGTAAACTCATCGAAAACTCCACCAAGTTTACCGGGTCTTCGCTGCTGAACCTCTCCTCCTGCACAACGTGTACGCTGCCCCTCCTTCCCTCATACAGCATGCAGCATTACACCCTCGGTCCTCTGCGAGTCTCATACCGCCCACACATTACATTAACCGTTACATCTAACACATTGTGTTTGAAGTTCAATGGATAAGGAAACACACGCAAGCCCCTAAAACACCTATCAGGTAAAGGATTTGTTCCATAAACACAGGACGGTTCCATGCAGCACAATGGCACAGACAGGCCCTTGCCAATTGTCTGATGTAAAAAGCTGTGTTCCAAGCACTTACTGAAGGAACAAGCATAACCAACAGTGTGTATGTGTTTGGAATGCTAAAGGAGAGGGAGAGTTCCTGCATCACTGCCATCCGTTACTGCACAATGTCTGCTTAGCTTCTATTGTGGGAACTAAGATACAGTGATGTCATGCACGGGTGCCATGCCTGCTTTGCAGAAGGATTTGCCCATTCAAACTCAATCATTTGAATATGGCTTCCAAACAAAGATATCCCAAAATACAGGGAAATTAGCGGCTGTCTCTATCCTCCACTGGGCAGGAACAACAGATCATTTATGACCGTCTGAGCCTGAACCGGCCGAGCATCGCGGTCTTCATCGCCCTCATCATCCGTTCACGATCACTGCTCAGGCAAGGATCGTGAAATTCACCTAAGAAGCGTGCATACGCGCCGACACTCACACACACACACACACACACGCACGCACACACACTCAGAAGCATTCAGTCACAAACACAAACACTTACACAAATGTAGGTAAACGCAGACGCAAACACAGACGCCATATAGAGGTGTGCCGTTGTAAACGTATCAGACCGTGAACAGGCTACTGAGCGTCTGTCCCAGCCTGTCCTGATCCGGTCTATTCAGGAACTGCAGACAGGGGTGGGGAAAGATTGACCAGAAGCCTCTAGATGTGAACACCTGATGGGTGCTCATTGGGGCAATGTTTTAGCTGGGGACCAGCCTTTACAAACAGATATGTGAACACATGCAATACAGCTCACTTTAAACCCCCTGATTCCTCCCACTAGAAGCCCGTTCAGTACAGTCACCAACCATGGATGATGGATACACTAGCACACACACACACACACACACACACACACACACAGAAAGGCTAAAACTAGCACATCGTCCATTTACTGTGAGGCATTTTACATTTTCACTTCATGAAATGAACTTGACTTGACTGTATCAAGGCACTTCAGCATATATTTTCAATTTACCGCATCACTGCTCCAAACATATCACTTATCAAAACACTCAAATATAACTGACAAAAGAAATGGCATGTCGCTCACAAAGTTTATCTTTGGAACTTAGATTTTTTCGAGAAAGCACACACACACCCTCGCGTCACAGGCAAACCCCACGTTTGCACAAACTCAGTCATGCAACTGAGCACAGAGTCACTCGGATACGCACACAGACCAGACCCATGCAGGGTACTCCTCTCATCACTCCCAGTAATGCTAATAAAAAATTAAAGGGTTCCCAAAGGGAGTTGGTTCAAAGATGGGGACGACAATGCTGATCACTCCCTGGGTACAGACAGCATGTGCTGAAGACCTGAAACCTTGAATATTCCCGTTTGACGCTGTGGGCGTGGAATCACGCTGTCACCCAGAATTTTCTACATTAGGCCTTAGCAGGAACAAACAGAATGGATCAGCACAGGCTCTGGATATTTCTCCTCTAAATTGTTTGCTATTAATTAGCAACACAGATGATAGCAGCATGGTAACTGCATGTCTCTACAGAATATCTAAAGAGGACTCAGTAGTGTATGTGTGTGTGCGTGCGTGCATGTGTGCTCGTGTGCGTGCGTGCATATGTGATTGTGTGCATGCATGCGTGCTTGTGTGCGTGCATGTGTGCTTGTGTGCAAGCGTGCATGTGTGCTTGTGTGTGTGCATGTGTGCTTGTGTGCAAGCGTGCATGTGTGCTTGTGTGCGTGCATGTGTGCTTGTGTGCAAGCGTGCATGTGTGCTTGTGTGCGTGCATGTGTGCTTGCGTGTGTGCATGCTTGTGCACATCACTCAATGTATGCCAAATTTGCTCGCCCACACAGCAAACTGAAACTTCCTCGTTCCTTTGGTTTAAGATCAAAGTGGCTTTCACATCTTACAGCAACACCTTTTTAGGTTATTTATTTTCTTTCTCGCTGTCTGATGTGTTGCCCAGAGAGAGAGCAGCATGATCTTCCAGGCATCATGTGGACCACATTTAACAGACACTGAGGAATGAGCAAAGACACACGGAGATAATTGGATCCAGGAGATATGAAGAAGAGAGAGAGGTAGAGACCTGTTCCAAAGTCTTCTCTGGCACTGATATTCCCACCAAACCAATTGTTTTAAGACCTGCTTGTGGGCTGTTTCTGAAACAATGCACAGAGAGCATGGGATTCAGCCAATTAAAGCAAACGATTGTAACAAGGCTCATTATTATTTAAATATAAGAGAACATTAATTTGTTTAAATATGTGTTCTTGCTTAAACGCTTCCTCTGGGCACAGTACACAATGTTTCCTGAACAAACGGCCTGTGCTGTGATCGCTGCTCTTCATTAAATATAAAAAAGTTTTGTTCGTTATTCTTTAATTCCAAACCAACCTGGTCGCAGGTGGGCTCCTCTTGTCTCTGCTTTCTGACACAAGCCTGTACTTCCACATTCCCACACCAGGTAAAAATCCCCTAACCCTTCAACAATCATTGGTGGTTTAAAACACTGCCCTGACATGTGATGTGGGTAAGTATGGTGTTAGTGTGGTGTTAGTGTGGTGTCACGTGGGTTAGTGCAGTGTTAGTGTGGGTTAGTGTAGTGTTAGTGTGGGTTAGTGTAGTGTTAGCGTGGTGTTAGTGTGGTTTTATGTGGGTTATTGTAGTGTTAGTGTGGGTTATTGTAGTGTTAGCGTGGGTTAGTGTAGTGTTAGTGTGGGTTAGTGTAGTGTAGTGTTAGTGCGGTGTTGTGTGGGTTAGTGTAGTGTTAGCGAGGTGTTAGTGTGGTGTTAGTGGAGTGTTATGTGGGTTAGTGTAGTGTCAGTGTGAATTAGTGTAGGGTTAGCGTGGTGTTAGTGTGGTGTTATGTGGGTTAGTGTAGTGTTAGTGTGGGTTAGTGTTGTGTCAGTGTGGATTAGTGTAGGGTTAGCGAGGTGTTAGCGTGGTGTTATGTGGGTTAGTGTAGTGTTAGCGTGGTGTTAATGCAGTGTTATGTGGGTTAGTGTAGTGTTAGCGTGGTGTTAATGCAGTGTTATGTGGGTTAGTGTAGTGTTAGCGAGGTGTTAGCGTGGTGTTAATGCAGTGTTATGTGGGTTAGTGTAGTGCTAGTGTGGTGTTATGTTGGTTAGTGTAGTGTTAGTGTGGCCAGATAGGGCTTTCTAATGGTATAAGTGTGCATCACTACTTTTTAGGTGTTTTCAGAAATGTATGGTTTTTTTGGGTATAAAAATTGGCCCAATTATGTCTAGCATGCACTGTTAGATGTTCTCCTTTGTGCATAGAGGGTGGCTCTGCCCCATCCTGCTAAATCTTGCTGTGTAAGCAGACCCTACACTTTCCTGCCATTTAGTGCAATTGGTTCAATAACTGATTTGAATATTTGGAGCCATATACTAATTGGCTTATGAACATGGACAGATTTTAACAGCCTAAAAAGCCGCAGTGTGCTTTTGCTTTCGATTCCGTTCACAGCCAAGCTGGAGCTCCAAGTTGGGATCATTTTTAACCCCAGATATTTGCCATTTGAGCTCTATTTGTTTTCCCAGGAGAAAAGTGCTAGGCAATTTCTGAGTTCTGGATCTTCTTTGGAAAATCTTCTTTGGATATCTCCATTTGAAAGCAAGGACCTTGATTTCAGATTTCAGCGAAATAGCCTGCCTTCAGAGCAATGTTTTATAGTTTTAATATGGTCAACCTAAATGTGTGGTCTGTGTATTAAAGCGCAGGGGCTGTAGTTGTCGTTATTTGTTGTGGTAATTTCTGTTGTGTCCAAAGGACAATCATCGGAAGGCAATTCAAGTTAAACGGATCTCACAGCATATGAGTTTGCTCTGGGTTTTTGTCATGTCGTCCCAGAGGTCTTTGAAATGGTCTTTTTCGTGGGTCCCCCATTTTGAACAGTCCATTTGTCAGGTGATGTTTTCCAGTTGTTTCAGGAAGTTTGAGTCAATGGATTCCTCGATTGTGTCGAGTTGCTTTGGGGCTTGCTGTTATTTCCTGGAGTGAGGTTTCTGCTGTTTGCCTGGTGTTTCTCACCGTGACCAGGTCACAGGTTCTGTCTCCCAGTTCTCACCTCTCATTTTCTCTTTATTTGCTCATATTTATTTGCTTCTTTGTTTCCCTATTTTGGTTTATTTTGGAATAGTGACGGCAATTTAAAAAATAAAAAAATGAAGTGATTTATCTGTTGTAATACTAGATGTACTTTGAGGGAAGGCGTCTATGATGGCATGCCTTTAGTTTTTGTTTTCTTTACTGTTTTGAACACATCGGTACATTTTTTTTTATTCAAAGCGGCTTTTTATGTTTCTGTTCATGCCGCGTGTGGTTTTGCCCTTTTCATCTATTTATTTATTATTTATTTGAAAGTGGCTCTGGTGGTCTGACCATCCCTCTCTCCGTTCATTACGACCCTAACACTTCAGACCACCCCTGTATGGGTCCATCTGTGTAAAGCACTGCACTCCAAAGAGCACCATTTATATTATTATGAATATTATTTGCATAGCGCAAGCCATTAAATATTTTGTTGGATTGAAATGATTAAAATCAAGACAGGTTTCAGGTCCAGCGCTCTAACCTCTACTCCCCCCCCACACACCCACACTTTGCATGTGTTTTGACTTTCTAAGCACAGAAAGCTCCAGCATGAAGGAGTGCTCCGCAGAAACAAACAGCGGATGGATAGAGTTGACTGTAAGGAGAGTACAGGTGAGGGAAAGTCACGGCGATTTAGTCCAACGCTGTTATTCAGACTGACCTCCCATATCTTTCTGAATACATCCTTCCCCTTGACAATCAGTGGCAATACTCCCTCTCACCAGTAACACAGTGTGAACACAACCGCCTCCCCCTTTTCTCAACTCGTGTGTACTTTTATTTGAGAGCCGGTACACTGCGATAGCATTGGGACCTCGCGTGCTTTGGGTCAGGCTTCTGGCTACAATTCAGACTAATGAGCCTTCGGTTATGTGCATTGAGGCATTAGGTTCAGTACCCGTCTCTTGCAAAACCACACACAACCGAGACCCACTAATCACCCCGTCTCTGTGTAGCAAATCCTCTTTTTCTCCAGTTCTGTCTCGTGTGGAACATTAGAAAACGCACACGAGCCGAACATTGAGTTTCCGCTGGGTTCTATCATAGGTCTGTTTGTTAAATAGTTTCTGTTCGGGGCACTTTCAGTGTGAGAGGAATCAAGTGGAATGGACTGGCTGGATAATTGGCTGGGAGCCCCATGAAATGTAACTGTAATCTCAAACTTGTACCTGTATGTAAGCAGGACACAACAATGTTGTCTTACTGAATAAAGTAAAAAAAAAAATACTGTTTCTGTTTTTGCTTTCTGTGGTTTTCTGCCTGATGAGATCAGGGAAGCTAAACCACACAGTAATCATCAACCCCCCAACTCAAACCACACAGTAATCACCAACCCCCCAACTCAAACCACACAGGAAGCAACAACCCCCCCAACCAACCCACCCACAAAACACCAACCACCACAACAAACCACACAACAAGCGCACACCCCCCCACAAAACACA
>JAOYSI010005723.1:0-45359 GCA_025775065.1 Hiodon alosoides
CCGCTTGCCATGTGAATGAAAAGACGTGCAACCATTGCCGTAAACGAAATTGTCCTTCCGCAAAGCAAAAATCAGTGTCGTGAGTTATGGAGTCTGACAGAAGGGTACACTTTTAATCTTGGGGTTGACATACTACACTATAAAAATATCAAAACATACAAAGCATTGTTTTGGCACATTTTCTTCCGATCTATCATAAAGATGCTCCAAAGAGAATCTTGCTATGACGCCACCGTTGCCGACTTTAGAAGCGAAACGTCTACATACATAAATTGAGGCAGCGAGGAATCTTGCGCTCCATTACAGAACAGTCCAAAGTGACAGGATCTGGATCCGCAATCTCACCAGAGGCATACCTTAGCCCGAGGGGATTGAAGTGAACTATTCCCTCAATCTACCAAAGCACATCTCTTTGGGTCTCCCAGCGGTGCAGTCTCTACACATCGAATCTCTTATGACATATTCAACTCATATTCTCTATTGAAAAAATTACGAGCATTCAGATAAGTTAATGGGTCAAAACAGCCGGGAGTACACAGGTTCAATGCTACACCATAACAGCTTCATCGGTTATTGCTGCCTTGCGGGGTCACTGTAAGCACAGTCCAGGACGCAGGGTTCACCTAAAGGAAAAGTCCACCCACGTTCGAGGTCCAGCATGGCCTAGTTCAAGTAAGGTTGAGTGTGAGCACTGAGATTAAACCATTTCATAGAGCAACCAGATATTGCTAATTTTCTACATTGAAAAGGGTACAAACACAATAAAATTATAAAAAATTATAACAATTTTTTTTTATTTATAAATAAATCACACATTTACAATGGACATTCACTGCCTTAATTATACATAAACACTAGGTAACTACAAAGCCAAGGCAAATACAATACAAACCAAGATCAAAGTTCTTTGGTCAAATTTTTCTTACCCATTGACATTTATTGGCTTAGTAATTTTTTTAACACACACAGAAATAGACATAGATGTACATGACACAAAAATACCCTCCAGTGAACTTGTTTTTTTTCATACCAGAATAACTTTACCCACAAGTCTTCAACCAGCAACAACTTTGTCCATCATGGTGAAAAGTTTTAGTAATAACTCCTGAGAGCTTGTAGACGGTGCTTTAATCACTAGACAGGCAATGACGCTACCAAAAACACTTGTGTGAGCTTGCAGCAAGACTTGATGCTACTGGATGTGAGGCCTTGGTTTCAATATAAGTTTTCCTGTCTGCAAAAAAAAAAAGCATGTGTATGAGAGCCTAAGGGACCAACTTAAAACATTTTATATTTAAAATCTACAAAGATTACTCGGCTCTCGTTTAACAAATTTTTTTTATTAATTTTAATTCTTTTAATTAAATTATATTAAACTGTCTATTTTCTTATCTTAAATACAACCCAACCAAAGACAAGTTATCTATTTTTCCTGATTATTCAACTTACATCATCACAGGACATGTTGTATTCTGCTAGTACTGTCCTGCAACGAGCGGCAATGCTAAAGGTGTACATTAAGGAAACTACTGTGGCTGAACAATGCATAACATTGATAAGCAAAATGACATTGTTGACATTGTTTCATTTTCAATTTGATGAAAAGGATACATTGATGGGGCGACAACTCGTTTGTGTATTCCAGTGAAGAACAAACCAATCAGCGTAATGCAGCTTATTGTAAAAATGGGGTGATTCCATAGAGAAGAAAAGAAGGACACCTGCAAAATGCACAATTTTATAGTGCATATTTTATTTTAAACACTTCTGTTATTTTTATTAAATCAGATGTCAAAAATATATAATAAGCCTCACACTGACCGTTTGTGTATCCGGATCAATTAACCAGTTCCAAGCTCCAGTAGCTGTACATACAGACACCACTATCAGAATCACTGGTCAAAGAAAGGAGGAAATGAGTCACTCTGGGCAATATAAAACAGAATACTGATGACTTTCATGAAACGTAGAAAATAATTCTGAGTTACTGAAAACAAACGGCAATGCCTTACTTCGCCACCGGCCTGTAGCAGGCTGCAAACAGGAGACATATTCTGTCAATCTTCTTTCGAAGGCTTTAAGGTCTGCAAAAATAAATACAAGTCTTTTTCCCCCCTTTTAACAAATATAAGCGCCATAGTTTCCCCCATTAATATGAATCTGGAGGTTGAAAACAATGGAAAAAAAAATCTAATGGTTACTGTTAAGTTATTTATTCCAAATAACTATGGTGATCCGAGTCTTAATGAGTCTTCCTTTTTTTCAGCATTCAAAGATCAAAATATAATTAATTACAAAATATCTCAGCTCTAATAAGTTCCCACTACGCCAGAAATTTTTAAAATCCAAGCATGTTCGATATTAATTTAACAAGTATGTATTTTCAAGATATAGGTGCCGGGTCGAGAAGCCTTCAGTACAAACCAGAAAGTGCAAGAAGGCATGTATTTTTTGGTGCATGAAATATAATTGACGAAGGAGGGGGACTTTTCTTTTACTTATATGTAACGTTACAACTGCTGTTGTACATGTAGCCACTGATAGCTGGATTGTATGCTACAAATCTATCTTCAGTTACACTGAAGTTAAACAGCACAACATATTTATAATAAGGTAATCTTTTCAACGCAATCATTTGGTACTTGTTAAAACATACACAAACACTACTCAACTACAGTCTTTGTGGCTATATAACAAACACACTTATCTAATACGCTCCGAGATAATTGTGTCTGTAAAATGATTTTTTTCAACGATTAAACTTACGCTGCGTTAGCTACTTAGCTTAATGCATGGTGAATAGCGGCTAGACGTATTACATCCTGGAACATAATAATTAACGTCTGTTCTAAAAGCTAACATACGATGTAACACACCGCCACTGAGACCACACATTAAAACGTATTCTACATATTGACTACCTTCGGCCTGTTCCAATGAATTCATTGCTCCTAAACTCATGAGTTTCTTGTTCTGCGGATCGCCTAAAATAAAGCATGGCGTGCACTAAGTCTCTGTCTTGATTGGCCCAGCAAAACAGTAAAAAAAAATTCGGACCAGCTACATGCTGAGGTAGCCATGTTACTTTTGATCAGCTTAAACAACTTTTGAGTTGCTGACCCGTCACAGATTTTAGTATTAAAGAAAAGGTTTATATTTACACATGTGCAAATGTATTACGATCACGTAACGGAAATGCTACGAGCAGTAGCAAGTCTGTAATTTAAAAAATTATCTGAGTTCCAGTAGGTAGACCTGAATCCCTTACTCATGTTTAATCTGGTCCTCCTATTTTTACATTTAGTATTAAACAGCAGGGCTAGCGGGGGCGTAAGCACCTTCTAAAAAGGCTGAGACCCCCAAACCCCCAGTAATTTTAGTTATTGTTTGTTGCGTCAAAATTCTTTAGAACCTGCTATAAACAATCCATATAAACACCCCCCGGTAGCTCCCCCAATCACAATTCTCTGGCGCCGCTGACGTTAAACAGCAAATAACTATGCCCAGCTAAAATATATCAATTATCACATTACTATAGCACATACACATGTAAACACGTACGCTCAGCAACTATATAAGAATGTTATGTGGTTCAATGGAAAACCGACTCTTGGCAGCCCTTGAAAATGCAGCATAAGTAAGGACCAATAGACTCGTAGCAAATGTAGTGGTTCAGGCTACATTTTGGTGCTGTGGCTATATCATTTGCTACCCTGGTGGCGTCTGCTTTGCATAAAACGTCTACCCGTAGTTCAGACTTATGAACGATTTTAATCGCTTTATTTTCCTGAACTGCAGCTGAAAATGGAAAACGACAACACGGCGAAGCTTTCGAAAAATCTCCTGCGAATGAAGGTATATATCCAACTAGAAAAAAGGTATCGTGGTTTTAAATATCGTTAAAGACGTATGCCTCGTGGCGTGTGGAGATTCAAGCTACGTATCACAATTAAACCCTTCCGTGTGCGTCCTATTGTCCGGATTGTTTCTACTGTAAATACTTCTTCAAATTGTTATATTGTTGTTCTTTTACGGAAACTTTATACCAGATAACTACTTTGGTTTTGGATAATGAACACAGTTTTGCGAACAGCCAACATTAACGGGTTTAGATCCTGGAGCTGTGTTAGGTCGGATACTATAATTTTCACTGTGTTGTTCTGACTTTGAATTCACCCTTATTTTATTTAGTTCATGCAGAGAGGGCTGGATGCCGAAGCAAAGAAGCAATTAGAGGAGGAGGAAAAACGGATAATTAGTGATGAACACTGGTATCTGGACCTACCAGAACTCAAAGCCAAAGAGTATGAATAAAGAACATATGTATCATAATCATTTTAAACTCATTTCATGTGATATTAAAATATGTTCTTGAAAGGGAGTATTTATTTAAAGTGGATATATTTCACAATTGTTATGCATATTTGCATTTTGTATTTATGTCTGCTGGTCTTTGTAGGACTTTCATAATAGAAGAAAGAAGTTTTCTGCCCTGTGAAGACTTAATGTATGGTAGAATGTCATTCAGGGGTTTCAATCCAGAAGTTGAGGTGAGGAATTCATTTTATATATTTTACATTTTAATTCTTTAAACATAATGATATGTTGCGTTGGAATCAAAGTGGCAAAATTACTCTGCACATGTACCAACTATTATGTCTTTTTGTTTTTTTCCCTTCCTAAAATGTATATTGTTTGATACCTATTCGATATTACAGAAATGATATCATATTGTCAATATCACTTTGTCTGTTTTGTCTCCTCGGTGACTTACATTGCCAACTCTGTCCACAGAAACTGATGCAGGTGATGAACACGCAGAGAAAAAATGAAGATGAGGAGGATGAGGAAGACCTCAGCAGGATGGAAACGGATATTACAGATGAAGAAATGGCTAACAGGTAAAGAATGTCTGCTAAGCAACTGAATAGTATACATTAGTAATACATGGTAATAATTCTTACAGATCATCAAGATTTAACAAGATATGGATTCAGAGGCTTGTATATTGGACCATTACCTTGTCTATTCAGCATTTGATGCATCTGTTCTGGTTAGTGGAACTCTGCTGTGTTTGACTGATGTTTTTGTCTTGCAGATACGAGAGCTTGGTGGAGAGCATAAAAAGAAAATTTGCAAACAAGCGACGGCGACCAAATATTCAAGATGAAGATATTAGCCAGAGCACAGAAACTAAAACAAAAAAAGCCTTTTTAAAACCACAGGACTAATAAATAATATATTGTTTTTTAAACAATGTTCAAACATGATTGACTAAAAGGTTTTGGGGAGTCACACCTATTTGTAGTTACAGGAAAACCGATTTTTATAGTTTTGTACTGATGACTCCTGAAGCAGTGGCTTGGTTGTGAATGAGTGCTTCTGTTTATTGAACGGATGTTATACATCCTACTTATTGTAGATTAAGGCAAAAGTGTGGGTTAATTTTCTTAATCATTAAAAGATTGAGACTTTATTTTTCGTCTCTATTACATGTCCATGTAAGTGTACAGAGATACATTTGAAGCTATGATTACAATTTAACATTTTTAACTTGTGCAGTAGAATTTTGGGGGGCGTTTACACTTGTCATGCTACATGGTGAATTGAACCGTACAATTGTTAAATACAGCTTTTACCTTTTGAGTTTCTATCACAAAGAATCTAAATAAACTTGTTGTGAAAGTACCTCAGAGAAACAGGTTGTTAGAAAAGACAATTGGTAAAATAGATATTATATATATATATATATATATCTTTCACCTCAGTAGACAAATGCAGAGTATTTCATGTCCCTGGTATAATGACACATTGCACACATGACTGAAATGGTAGGTTGCGATGCTTTACTAAGTACAAATAAAATAAATTCCTGAATATTATCTTATGCCTATAGACGTACAGAATGGTTAACCATATTTTAGCAAAGATACTTAGAAATCAGTATAAGTAGTTAATTAATGGTAGATTCAATTTGATAAAACAATGCGGATGCATCGAAGTCTAAATTGGCTTGCATGGCTGACTTTTTTATTTTATTTTAATCTAGGTGGTTTAACTGTTATTCTGGTCGAATATCTTAACATTGTTCTGGTACAATAGTGTTGCAGCCATCGCTGTAGCCTTTGGGGGTTTAAATGGTGTACTCCGCTTTGTTGTTAATTGGGACAAGTTTATTCTCTAGCAATATATCAAACTTTTCCTTTAGGGTTTTCTCCACTTCTTCATTGGGTATATCTTGTATCTCCAACAGATCAACACCCTGTTGGTAGTTGTAGGTGGTCTCTGTGTAAGTCCAACCAATGAGTGCTCTAAACCCAGTGGGTGTTTGCAGGGAGCAGATGGACTTATTAGTGAATAAAGAATCCGGAGAGGTTTGGAGAAAATGGCTTGTTTCTAGGAAGTGGTTAACATCACGTGGTATTAGGGTGAAGCTGTAGATTGTTTTTTTGAGGCTACTGCTTATAAGCTCAGAATTGGCAAAGCTTTCATTTGGATTAAGTGTCTCTCTTCTGGTTTTCTCTAAGATCCACACTCCACCATCCTCAATGAAGCGGAAGACACCAGGTTCCTGTGGTTGGTCCTTTCCGGAGACGAGCTCCAGAGGGTGCCATATTTGATAGGACACACCAAAGCTAACATCTGCAATGTGTGCCTTTCCATCTATGTCAACTTTGTTGATGAGATGAGAGTCCAATGGGTTAAACTGGTTTTTTCTACTATTGTAGACTCTGGACCCCAGTGTTGTGTAAGTGTAACCCATTTCCTTCAACACCCATGAAAAGAGCAGGTTATTTTCACAGCACCATCCTCCACGATTTTTCCTCACGATTTTGGTGTAGATGTTATCCAGGTCCATGGTGATGTTTTCTCCACAGTGAATGCTGAGGTTCTCAAATGGGATCGACTGGACATGACGCTTGTGGATCTCGTTCAGGGTTCCCAAGTCTGCTTTTGCAAATGGGCCGTTGAAACCTATCCTTTGAAAGTACTCTTTTAGATTCATTGCGTCCTCTGAAAGATATGGACATTGCCAGTGTTATACCAGTGTGCATACCTGTGATTTTTATTACTCTTATCCATTTCTTTCTGAATTAATACCTGTGCTTCCGTTCTGAATTTCAAGTATGTGGAGTTAGAATCTTGATTAAATCTAATCCACTAGACAGCTTTGATTCAAATCCAGACGAAAATAATTTCATAAAGAGGAAACGGAAAACCAGGCAAAAACTGGTTTCAGCTTACTCTATTTTTCAGTGTAGAGGAGTTTTTAATGTAAACAAGATGCGTAAATGCACCAGCTAAATATGCTGCACTGCAGTAAAGATATCGCAGTCAAGCTATCATCAGAGTCTTACATGCTATAAAATACACCCCTTCTTATCTAAAATATGTACCTGTATTGGGAAGGTTTTTTTTTATAATGTCTCCAACGGCATGAACAAAGTGCAACACTACGACCAACCCGGAAAATAGTTATCCCAGACAAAATTACGGAGTCTGGCTAAATACACGACAGCGGGTTCCCCAGTGTTCTCAGATATTCTCAAATTCGTATTTATTGCTTCCACGAGAGCTGTCGACGGTGTTCAAAATGTTATAATAAGTGCAAAAAAAAAAACAGAATGTTTAAACTAGTGAGATAAATTAAGCGATACAGAAGCCTGGCGAAATGTGTTGCGTCAATACGTTTCACACACTCGAATGTTAAATACATTTAAACTTTCTTACCTATATATAAAGTGTATATTACTTCTTTAAAAAAAAATTTTTTAACTTACCACTATAACTGCAGTGGCTCTGAGTCTAGTTTCTTAAGGCTGAAGGCGTTGTAGGGGGGATTAGCTGGAAGAACATTTAAAAAACACAATTCTGTGTGAAACACAATTCTGTTAACCGTTGAACTCTGGGTCAAAAATGAATTGGACCATCTGACGTATCTGTCATATGATACAATTAATTTAAAAACAAAACAAAAAAACATCAGTAAAAAAAAATGGTTTATAACGGAACAGTTTATAAAAAAGCTAATTAGTTTGTGTTCCATCGCAAAATAATTTTTTAAATAATATTTAGCGAAGTACTTCCTTAAAAATGCCAGAGCGACTGCTTGTCACCCAACACTGCAAGCGAACGAGGCTAAAAGATCATAAATGTTTCGATTTGGTGGCCCACTTATTTATTTGGCTTCTACAGACATCTCCTCCCCGTTGTCGCCCTGCCCGACGTAGATACATAAGGTAAATTAGACAGCAAACATACCTTTTGTTTGTGGCTGTTATACACTCATTACTCTGGGTGAATACAAATTGCAGTCCAGCTGCTTTTTGCCTGGAGTGTCGTGAATTTAAGTGGTAAATGATCCATAGAAAATCATGTAGGCCTATGTACAAATTAACCAGCATCTCATTTACTTAAATTTGAAATAAAATTAGCACATTCTGCAAAAAAAATGGTTAAAATCGCGTTGCTCAGCATTAATCTAAAATAGGACTCAGGTTTGTTTTGCCCGACCCAAGCTGATCGAATGTGTTAAAGTCTCAAATATGCCACCAGTATACTCATGCATACCTACATGCATACAACTGTATGCATTCTCTACTCAGTTTAGACAGGGGCAGATACTGACCCAGTCCGTCTAGAACATTACTTAATCACCCAGCCTAAATAACAAAACATCGGCTAAATAAAAAAGAAGTTTATCTACCATATCCTATCATGGTTAAGAAACAGCCTAACAACACTGCGCTACATTGGTACATGTACAGGCACTACTCACTTAACCACCTACCAGTTTAACGACCGCGCCGACCAGTCTGTATTGGACCCAGTACGAGAACTTCGGTCGTGGAAATGGCAACGCGTATAAACAATACTGTGTTAACATTGAAAAATATAAAAAAAAATGTAATAAATGGTGCAAAGGTGACAATAAAACAATAAATAAAGATGGCTGACACAACCCACCAACAATACAGTATGCTTGAAATATCGGTAAGGGGCGGCTCCTCGCTTAACGACCTAGTCGTACTAAACTCTGTACTTAAGTGAGGAGTACGCGTTCATGTACTTCACATTACTTCACAGCTCATACAACATTTTGGAAAACACTGCCACCCTGTGCTTTTCTAAAGTAATTTATACATTGCAACGTTTCTTACATTTATTATTGCAGATTCATTTTATCCAATCCAGTTAGATTAAACCAATAGATATATTCATTATTTTCAGATTAGACATCCTCAGAAATATTTATTTATTTAAGAAATTAATATTCACGTAAAACAAATGATATTTTTAAAATGTATGCATCAACAATGCAATGGTTTACCTATCTGTTTCGTCTGAATGTTGAGCAGTCAAAAATAGACTGGAGATATCAGTTTTTAGCTCTCCCATACAGACTATATCTGGGCAGGTCATTGCAGTTTAATTTAAATGGTTCCTTAAGGAAAAGGGAAAATTGTTCCAGAACATTATTCTTATCCTAACATATTGTATTTTATTCACGTGAACTTGTCACAGGAAATTGTACTTGAAGTAAGAGGTAACAAAAAAAATTATCTTACAAATTGATGAATTTACATTTATGCAAATATGATATAAACCAACAGAGGTGCACGACAGAGGCAAATGCTAGCAGATGTTGGCCAATGGTTTGTTTTCTCACCTGCTTGCCATCGCTAACCTTTGACTGTTGCTAAAGCTTTGTGCGTTTGCATGCCTTGTTTATGTGGTAATATGAGTTAATTGTGCCATAGGAGGGTTCTGAGGAAGAGGCCCATGCAAGGAAGAACCTTTGGCATGCTCCGCTAGCTGAGGATGGAGTGTTTTAGGTTTGTCTTGTAGCTCTAGACTTGTTGTGATGATTTGTTTAATAAACCCCTGTTTTTGAGAGATTTTGTTTTGACAGATTCAAGTGGGAAAGACTTGTGCTGTGCCATGATCCACCCATCTCAGGTTGTAGAGAGGAGGTGCAACTATTTGCTTTCGAGACTGAATTGTTCTGGTTGGAAAGCTTAAGTAGAATGGTAAGGAAACAATACTGACTACAGGTAGGTAAGGCTCAGTGTGGGGTAAAGTGGAATCATTTTGCAAATGTGGAGCCCATTTGAGGCATTGTGTTCTATATGACGAAACATCAAGGATGGAGAGTGACCACTTAAAGATCCCTTTGGTAAACCCTACTCAGCTCATTCCAGACAGTTGTCATGCTGATGAGCTGGGGACGTCACAATCGAGTTGCTCCCCCAATGCAATAAAAGTATCCCCAGAGCCAGTATCGCAGCCAGAGTATGTGCTAAAGCAATAAGCTTATCATCAGAGTCTGTACCGCAGCCAGAGTATGTGCTAAAGCAATAAGCTTATCATCAGAGTCAGTACCGTAGCCAGAGTATGTGCTAAAGCCATAAGCTTATCACCAGAGCCAGTACCGCAGCCAGAGTATGTGCTAAAGCCATAAGCTTATCACCAGAGCCAGTACCGCAGCCAGAGTATGTGCTAAAGAAATAAGCTTATCACCAGAGCCAGTACCGCAGCCAGAGTATGTGCTAAAGCAATACGCTTATCACCAGAGCCAGTACCGCAGCCAGAGTATGTGCTAAAGCAATGAGCTTATCATCAGAGTCAGTACCGCAACCAGAGTATGTGCTAAAGAAATAAGCTTATCACCAGAGCCAGTACCGCAGCCAGAGTATGTGCTAAAGCCCAGGTGTCCTGGGCATACT
The DNA here is from genome assembly GCA_025775065.1 of Hiodon alosoides. NCBI lineage: Eukaryota > Metazoa > Chordata > Actinopteri > Hiodontiformes > Hiodontidae > Hiodon > Hiodon alosoides. The sequence continues at coordinate 10,728 of JAOYSI010005723.1, forward strand.
GGGTCCAGTAATCCAGATGGTCCCGGGTAAAGGAACCCTGAGCCCCTGGCAGCTAGTACTTAGGCATCCATTCAGGGGAGGGCGATGCTGGTGGGGTCTCCCTTGTCCTGAAAAATTGGAGAACGGGGGCTGTGCTTGTGGCTGGTCTTGGGGGTGCATGGTGGCCTGCCAGACTGCCTACTAGGGTACAACTTTCCAGCCAACTGCTGCTCTGGGGCCAGACCAGCAGAGGCCTTTGTAGATTAAGCAGGTCCTCCACTGCGAGGCCAAGAGCATGACCTGGCGCGTAAAGAGCCTCGAGAAGGGGCGACTTGTTCACATCCGACAGTTTGGCTTGGGATAGCCGCAGCTTTAGTCATGCTGCTACCAGAACAGCTCGCTCAAAGAGACGTAGGTCTCCTTTCAACGTACGTTGAGAAATCAAAACCCTCTCCTTAAATGTTTCTCAAGACTTGCAAAAGTATAAAAGGAAAGATTTTTTATATATATATATATATATAAATGAGAACATTAGAAATAGAACAGGATATTCAGCCTGTCGAGACTGTGCAAATCCCTACAATTTGAAATGGCTGGAACAAAGTGTTAGTAGAAAAATATTAGATTAAATACTTTTCTTGGCAAATATTCCAATAATTTTTTCTGGGTTTGATAATGAAAGCATGCAGCTGATCAGTGAATAAAACTAAATACAACTGTTTGCTAATCAGCTTTTTTACTGTGGTCCAAAAATTCATAACCGGAGGTATATTTATTTTTAAATTAGTGTTTTCATTTAAATATAAGATTTATTTAAGGATACTTCAAGAAATGTCCGTCTGGAAATAAATGTATGCCTTAGTCAACTGATTTTTAAAACAATTCAACCACTTTAGGTCTCATTAACAACATATAGTGTGTCCTCAGTTTTAAGGATTAATGTATGATGTTTTCATATTGTGTGTTGAAAGCGGAATAGAAATAAAATGTGAGCTAGTGTTCCGCTGAAACGAGGATAGCAGTAGCTTGAAGTTGCCAGCAGATGGCCTAGTGTAGCATAGGGTTTGTGTTGGCTATGATAACCGATATTCATTAATATTTCCTGTAATTGAGTAAATATTATAAAATAACTTTGAGGATACTTCTGCTATGGTTATATATATACCAAATAAATGAAATAAATAAAGAGCCATTTTTTAAACCTACTTATTTAAACCTACCATATTACCCTTGAACTGACATTATTAACCGCTGGGTAATGAAACTCTAACGCTATAATAGTCTAGTACCCATTAATAAGTGGCTATGCAAAAACCGATAGGAAACTTTCCAGCCAGACCAATTTATAGAATGTGTAAAAATAAATGAAGACGCTATAGTATAGTAGTATGCTTTGTAGACCGAAAACATACCAATTCGCAACAATTTCGATATTGTAGAATTGAAATTCGTTTTGTATGGGAAAACCATTTCTATTAAAAAAAAATCAATATATACTTAAGATTAACGGCGCCTTTCCACAAATGTAAAAGATTTTGATGCAAATAAGGTTCTTTGTCAGCGACATTAAAACTTCACGAACATTATGTGACGGTATATCATATTGAAACGGGGTGCATATATTTATCTGAGCATTTATCTTGCGACCGTGGCCAAGCTTATTGGGAAGGAGGGTGAGAGAGTTGCTTTGTATAGGAATCGTTCTAACTTTTTTAAATTGACACTGGGCCGGGGACGGGGGGTGGTGGTTGTGATTCAGAACCCATCTTAACATGTTTTCTTTTTTTATCAAGTGTTTATTACGATTGGAGAAATATATAAGCAGAAATTGTGTACCCAGGTAGGCGTGACTTCTTAAAGATCAGCTTCAAGTGCTAAGAAGATTAACACAGAAACACGATCTCTCTCAAAGCGAAGTTACTCTTTTTCAAAACTCGGCACCCCTTGCTGAGTTGGTTGAAATCATTGTTTCGCTCCAGCATTAACTACATTCCAGAGAGACGCAGCGCACCCTGTCTCCTTCCTCGCATTCCTTCCACGGGAACGAGTCCCGGGGATTGTATTTAACAATAAAGGTTCATGGCAGACGATGCGGTTTGCTAAAGAATTTGTTCTGTTTTCTACAGCGCTTGAATAATATATTTTACGCAATTTAGAATCCCGTAGAAATGCTAATGAACAAAACTGGGAAAAACCTACACGGAAAAATTCCTCCGCGCAGCGCGCCATTGACTGTATAGACCTTTCAACTTATCAGAAACTGAAATTCATGAACGTTTTCTGTTGAGGAGTGAACGGCTTAGTAGTAAAGATTTTGTTATTTGGATGTGAATGCCGTGTACTACATTAAGTATATGGAAAAGGAGTTATTTCGCTGTAACGACGGCTGTAGCTGGATTAAAACCATTTTGCTGTGATTTCCATGTAAAGGAAAATTTCTTCTAACTCGATAGTTTGCTGTTTAGTTTTGTAATTTACTTATTCAATCGGAGAGAAGATAACATGGATAAGTATGAGGATGTGGGACACAGAGCAAGTAAGTTAATGGAGGATCTTTCTATTTATGAATCGTACAAAGAAGGAGCTTACAGTACAAGAAGCGACATGGTCATTAACACGGATTTGGATTTTTCGGCTCAAATTATTTCCGAGCGCAAGAGTAAAAGACTGAATGGTACTCCCGTGCCTCATCAACAGCCCCATACCTTTGAGAATTATCCAGCCGGGAATAAAGTTTACAACGCGGCTCTGGTGCGCCCTGTGAATGGAAAGGGAGCAATCCCTCAGGATTTTTGCTCCCCTCAAAGAGATTCCGTTTATTGTGAAGATGGCCATTGCACCAAATCCGAAGTTGCGTTGCCGTGCTACGGCGGAGCTTCTGAGCGGCAGAGGAGGTACTCTCTGGAGGTGCAGGGGCATAGGTACAGCACCGGCAGCGCGTATGATGGAGTTGTGCTAAACAAACAAGGACCCATTCCTCCCTTCCCCAGCAACAGAAGTAACAGTGTCTGCGTTAGCACCAATCATGACGGCAGGTACAATGCAACAAGCAACCGGTCGAGTTTATCGTCTTCCTTGTCCTCGCAGGAGCAGATAAAGCACCCGAGCCCGAGATCTAGCATCAGCAGCCCTCGGATTAGCCTTGTGGTACCCGGTCAAGACAAATACACCAGTCCCAGGTCTAGTCTGGTGCAGTATGAGGGGGGCAGTGCCCTTAGTCCGAGGTCCAGCTATGCAAGCACAGCTAGCGACACCAGTAAACATTCCAGCCCGAGGGCCAGTTTGAACAGCTACGACTGCGGCAGTAAACCTAGCAGCAACCGCACCAGTGGTATTAGTATGGGATACGACCAACGGCACATCAGTCCGAGGTCTAGCACGGCTAGCCAGTATTCCTGCACTACGAGTCCCCGTTCTAGCTACTCCGATTCTCGATATATGCCCTCTGGGAACACTGAACTCGAGGGTGCAATGGTTCATAGTATGCCAGTGGTCAGCCCTCGTTCAAGCATTTGCAGCCAGGACGGAGGGGCTAGACCCGGGGCACAAACTAATTGCGTGGTGAGCCCTCGGTCCAGCATTTCCAGTCACAGTTCCAGAAGTTCTCGTAGTTCAAGAGGGTCAATGAACACGTACCCAGAGCTACAACTGCCCTCGCCGCGGTCTTCAATGTTGGGACCTGGTTTACATGAAGATTCCGTAGTCCACGATTTTGTGGACGCGAACTCTCTTCACAACCTTCAATTGTACACACCAACACAGGAGCTGCAACCACAACAGTCAACTCACCTTGGATTAAACCCAGAGGCGACAGCGGGTTTATCAGCATCGTTTAATTACGGTAGTTCCACAAAAAATTCGGCCTCGGGACAGAAGTTAAAGTTACCTTATCAAGTCACTCCATGTCGAGAGAGTGGCCCGAGCCAGGTCGAAAGAAGACTGGAGGCGCTTACACTGGAGCTAGAAAAGGAATTGGAGATGCATATGAAAAAAGAATATTTCGGTAAGTGCTTTGAAAATAACCAAAGTACATTAGAAGACAGTACAGTGGGCATGCACATTGGCTGTGACGGTTCAGAACCGCGGTGATGTGGTGGTGTGCGAACTGTGTTGGGCCAGGTGGATGGTCAATCAAATCCTCGAGGAGAGACGGGTCTTGTTTGTTAGTAATGTTAGAAATGAAAAGGGTTCAATTAAATTCGGACACATTTTTTGTAAAAGTTGTGTGATTTAAATAAATTTGTTAGTTTAGAGTACTGTGAAACGAATAATTATATATCAACAATTTTGCTCCCTTGGTCAAACTGCGAAAAGACGCATGTTAAAATGATTTATGATATTACATGTCCGGAGAAAAGCTAAAAAAACAAAACAAATGATCACCACATTTTATTCATTTGGCAGACTCTTAACCAGAGTCCCGCTATTCAAAAATCTGGACTGAGATGATTATTATTAGTATTTACGTATTATGGGTAAATACTTGAGATTTATATATGCTTTTATAAATGAGTACTACGTTTTGATGCACTAAAAGAATAAAAGAGAATGTGATTCAAACTTTGCCCGTAGATTATGAATTTTACACAAAATGGTAATGCTTCAACACAGCGATAACCCACTCTGAAAACGTAGACGGAAATCACGCTTCAGACAAATAATCTGGCAGCGGCACCTGTCGCTTTAACTGATTGCTTGAAAATTTAACGTTGAAATGATTGATCTTGAAATCCCTCTTATTTGGTCTGCGCATAGTTGGCTCCTACAGAGACACGGGACAGTCCCAATTTCAAAGCTCTGTGGGCTTTCCCCTCTCCATTTTGGGTCAAGCATAAACAATTAGTGATTCGGTGATTAACTTGCAGCATGGGTTAGATATGTTGCGATTTGTCACACCGAGATTACAAGGAGGTCATTAGGCAAGCTTAGGTGGTGTCTATTTGGCAGGCTGAGGAAGTAAAACAGCTCTTGCTGCCACACAGTGGCAAAGGACTCCTCATCTCGCTCTTCACGTCGCTATGTGTGATGGGAGGGAACGGATAACCTGGGAATGTGGTTTTATACATTTGTTTAATCCAGTGTGTGGGGTGTGGTGAAGGATGTTGTGTTGGTGTTATTCAGACCATCACTTGAGACTTCACAGCCCACAGCAAATTAAATTCTTGTATTATGGATCTGATGATAACTTGCCTGATAACGTTTAGGAAAGCAAGCCCCGCCCCAACCACCACGGATGTTTCTGGGAATGGATGAACCCAAAATGTTAGCAGTAATCAAATCTCAGCTTGGCACGGTAGCCGGTGATTAATCGGCCTGTTTGGGATTGCGCAATGCTGCTTGTCTTGTATACTAATGAATTTAGCAAGACCATGATGTCCAAGGGAGAAAAAATCGTTAGCTTTATTTTGGGACAGGACATCTGATTGTAAAATTCCAGCATCACCCTTTTGATGTTTGCCCTGTCAAGATCATTTTTTCCTCTGTTTCAGGACCTCAGGCAGTCCGGAAGAGAACATTTATCTTGAAACGGTTGCTCTGAAAGTTGCATAGATTTGCCGCAGCATTGGTTAGATTAGTCATTTGCACAAGAGGGCTTTCACCCAACCGTCAGACATGTAAACAGGAAAGTATTTGGGTTTTGTTTGATATTCAGCGAGACGATGCGAATTCCCTGGCCGGGCGCTTTGACTAACTGGAGCATTAACTGCGCCACCTCGCCCACTCTGTCCGGCGAGTATCTGACCATTGATTGGTTAGAGGAGGCACCAGGCCACTGCAGCCCCCCGGGCTGCCCAATCACCACTAGGCGATGTTGCGTCAGGGTGGCAGTAATGGTAATGGCTATAGGCAACGGGCAAGGAAGGCTTCTGGAGCCCTCTATAAGAGTGCAGGTTTTACGACAAACCTCTCATTGGTGACACAGCTCACAAGTTGGTGGGAACAGCTTTTTTCCAAAACGGCAATGCTAGTGCACAGCTGTTTAGCGGTGATTAATTACGGAATGTATTTCTTTTGTAACGGATTGTGGCATTGCATCTGCATGGCTGCTGTGTGTCACTGAGGGCGGTTCGGTGCGTCTGACGGCACGACTGCTAGGAGTGGGAAGGCTGTCCTGTTTTTTGTCAGTCATTGCAGGTTCTCATTCCCGTATGTTTAAATGTGCTGTGCTGTGCACACTGTATTAAATTGGACAGGAAGGTGGATGCTCTTTGAGAAATCCTCCTTCTTAGGACTTTGAGGGGTAGATACGGTGGTTAGCAAGACGAGGCAGCGCCCTTCATTACCCAGGTGGCCTGTTTAGTGGTTTGGACTTTGTGGCTACACACAATGAGATGCATTTATGAACTTTGAACTCTGTCTCTGGAATTCTCTTAACAGACAAAACTCGATTTAGTCAAAACTGTCAAATTCCCATCACACGCTTCTAGGCGCTTTGATCATTTTAAAGAGCAGTTGTGTTGTTATAGAGATGTACAGAAGCATATTTGGTTAAAAACTATACTTAATGTGCATTAGCCGCACTTATGTTTCAATTTCCAATGTGGAGATGAGTGGAGCCTTGCATTGTGTGCCAGTGCAGACTGCGTGCACCAGTTTCCAATGGAATTTTCACAAGATTAGTTTCCCTGAATGTCCACTGCCAGCTCACAAGCCCTGTGTGGCCTGTGTTTGTTGTCATTTCGAGAGACTAGGGAATCAACAGCTGGCTCGGGAAAGCCCGGGCTGCAGCGCAGAAAGACCGTCAGCCCAGCCCCCACCAACCCCCCGCGAGGCCCTTCATTAACCAGCCAGTGGGGTACTGGGCTGCACCAGACACTTGGCAGGGAAATCGACTCATTAGCCAGACGGAGCTGGTGGGGATCAAGTCTGATCACCAGTAATGCACTTCACCGTCAGAGGTGGAGTTTGGTCCACCGACCGCATTTGTGTTAGAGCCACCACCACCACAAGCCTTTCTGTGCATGGTGGCTGGATTTAGCGTCCCCATTCACTGCACTTTTCAGTGGAAATTTTATCCTGGATCCCATTTTCTAACCGTTCTACAACCAAACTGGAACCAGCACTAAAGATAAAATCAGTATGGGCTGGCAGCCACAAGGGTCTAACATGTGGTTATCTATGTTGACGTTGCATATCTCTGTGTCCACCTTTTCAGTACGAGACGGAAGAATCAGTCGTTAAAAGCAAAAAAGTAATTTTTATTGTTACTGGAGCGTGGGGAGTTTACATCTGGTTTAAATGAGACCCATATTAAAGGTTTCCAGTTCAGCCTCTGTAATGTAAATGCTGACTGACCATATCCTTGTACATCTTTTTGTCTTTAGAGAAATAGTTTTGGAAAGGATCCAGGGTCTGGCACACATTCCCATGGAGTTTCGCTAAGTCTGTTTTTCCTTTCCTTGCAATGTTTTTTTTGACCAGTTTACATTCTCAGGGCAAATCCTGAAAAATTATGTTTTTCAATTCGAGGGAAGGCTCATATGGAATGATATATCTGTGTATTCGTTAAAGTAGTTTCTCATCAAATGGGGGTGATAAAACTTCCCATGGGCCACTGTCAAAAAAGTTCAGGCAAACACTGGTGTCAAAGATGGTTCAGTGGTTCATCTTTTGTGATTCATTCGTTTTTAAAATTTGTGTATTCATTTAGAATCGACAGTTATTTTCTACCCATTTGGAATAGCTAATTGTGCTAATGCATCTTGGCTCATGGCTAAGAATTCTGCCGCCGCACACTGGGAGGGAATGAGAGCACCCTTAGCTGGCTATAATCTCATTACCTTCCAGCCACTCATCTCTATTCCATTATTTTACACCTGGGTGCTGTGATGTGGTTTATAGCTGCATCTGACATACATATAAGGACACATGGCTCTGTTACAGCGGGGAGTTTCAGGTCTGTTGTGTTCAGTAATGTGACCAGTGCATCATAATGCCTGAATATCTTGTTTGTCGCCATGATATTCCTGAAAAATGCACTTGAATGCAATCATTAAATTTGTTTAGCATTCTAGTAGTTATCGTAATGGACTACAGCAAATATAAAACGAAGATCCTAGCAGAGCTAATTGGGTATCGACGTTCCTTTTATTGAGCTCCAGAAAGCAATTATTCCAGGGAAAAGGAATCAAGCTGCTTTAAACAGCTACATTGAATGCCTTGATTATAAGCAGATTGGGTATTAGGCTATATTTCTTCAGAAGACTAATATAAATTCAGTTTTAAAATTTGCTTCCTTGTGATTTGTCAGGAAGATGGGTCTTAAGGCTTGCAACCAGACCGGTCAGTAAGTGTTCATAACTCCACTGTCATTTCCCTTCCACAGACCCGTTACGTCCGGTACTGATGGCGTTTTTGCGGGCTGTAAGCTTATATGGAACACGTGGAAGTTGGAGGGTTTGAACGCCTGTGTTTTTTTTTTTTATGTTTGGTCGTCGGCGTGCTTTTAAATGCAAATGTGAAAGCGTCTAGTCCGAGCATGACCAGCAGAAAGACTTGCCTGAGAAGATTAAAATTAAAATGATCGCGGAGTCAACTTTTCAGAATGAAGAGCATACTCTGCAGTCTGTCAGTAGGCAGTGAAAGGCAGTCCGTTGGTATTTTTACTCAGTACACCTTGTGTTTTGTACATAAACAAAATTGCATGCGAATATAAACATCCTGAGAAAATCATCTTAACAAGCAGATGTCCGCCACGTCATACTCCTGTTGGAATGTTTCCCACATGGAACTTGGCAATGAGTGGAAAACCACACAAAATGCGTACCCAAGTGTCTGATTGGAAATGTCATTTTGAGGAATAATTTCATTGTTGGTAAAAAAAAAGTCCCAATATTGGCCATTGATACTTTATGTATTGTATCACAATGCTTTTGATCAAAGTCATGGTGGACATGGTGGAGTTTTAATATATGTATACTGACTGGTTTCTGGATACAGATAAGGGTTAGTTGGAATCAAAATTGTGGAATTGCCAGAATGAGAGTAATTTCACAGGTACCACATATTTAGTTGGTGGTATAACCAACTGAAATAATTCAGTTTAAAACGGAATTAAATCAAGCACCACCACTATCTCTTGGGTAATTATGCCTTTCACTGAGTGTATGTTAATTTTTATCCTTTTAAATGAAAAAATCGTGACTGACGCTGGGTTCAGATGCTGAACCTGGGCAAGTATAATTAGACACAGTGAGTTTTTTCAGAAAATATATATAACTTGTATTTGTTCAGTGTATTTCATTTTATAATCCTCTCAAAAAAAGGCAACATCTTTTTTTCTTAAGAAGATATTCATAAGAGTCAGGTTCAATCAAGACCACAGACTCATACTGTATGTGTCATCTCATCAAACAGTTAACTCAAATAGGCCTGAATATTACAAAGAATGTTTACTGCACATTTACATTGTTGTAATGCCCAGTAATGTTAGAGTAGATTAGCTGTGTATGATGAGCTATTAGCGTGATTTTTTCTAACTATACACATATATCATATATATGTCATATAATCTTTTGTATAACACTCCATACAAAATATTCTAGTGTGTGGAATGAAAAAATGGATCTTTCATCATTAAAAATAGCACGGGTGTTTTATATCTCGGCAGTTTGGTATCTACTTCTGTAGCTATCTATTTTCTATTGTCTCTCAAAACACTGCTGGTTTAGTCTTCAAAAAGTGCACTGGGGGGTTAAATCAATCAGTTATTTTACTGTGTTTCCAAAGTATTTTAGATCGGGGTGGTGATGCTGATCTGCACGCTATGGGGAATTTCATTTTCAATTTTAAAACCACTGCACCGCGCCGTATCCCCTGACGTCAGCGCAATGTCATGCACTGACATAGAGAACACCCCTCGTGTTGTGTACGGATCGTCTTTGAAATCTTTGTGCTACGTTATTTCTCAACCCCTAGCACAGACACCCTGTATTGCAGCCCCCTCAACAAACCTTTCACCGTTATCTCCTAGATAGCATTCAAGCTGCAGGACAGCATTTTACACGGACGCGAAGTCCGGAATGCCGTGGGTTGGAGGGAAGGTATCTTTAGGCGTCCTTGGCCTGAAGTGCATGATAAACAATGTGCTAAGAGGCCATTTAGTTTGTCTACTTTACGTTTTGAGGTGCGGTCTAATGGTAACTCTATCTGAAATTCTTACTACCATACCTACCCACCCACTCACTCACACACAAGCATATAGCCTGTGTCAGCCCCATAATGGAAGTAATGCTCTACCGCCCTTCAAATATGTGTTCCCAATCAGCCACTGAGTTTACTGGCTCCTGTGAGGCTAATCCTAGCTTCTGAGGGAACTCTGGGAAAAATTCTGCTCTCCAAAATTGCTCCGTTAGGGCCCTTTATCAGCCAGTAAAGAGAAAGCGGCTTTGATAAGGGCCAGAGGAAACGGCGCCAGCGTGTGCCAGGTGATAAAGGGGAATTTACGGAGCCTCCCGTAAAGACGGAGAAGTTAGCGCGACACGCAGACCCGGGGGCCGCGCGGGCCTCTCTACTGCTGAGATGTATCCCTGGCTTCAGTGCCAACGCCATGTTCCGACAGTGCGGTTCCAGTAACCTGCCTGGCCATGTGACCTGACTGGCCATGTGACCTGACTGGCCATGTCACCTGACTGGCCAAGTGACCTGCCTGGCCATGTAACCTGCCTGGCCATGTAACCTGCCTGGCCATGTGACCTGACGGGCCATGTAACCTGCCTGGCCATGTAACCTGCCTGGCCAAGTGACCTGACCGGCCATGTGACCTGACCGGCCATGTGACCTGACTGGCCATGTAACCTGCCTGGCCATGTAACCTGACTGGTCATGTGCTTCTCCAACGGTGATTTTAATATTTCAGTTTATTACAAACACTTAACTGGGTAGAGATTGGCTTCTGGGGGCCGGAAGGGTTTTCAGTCAGGTTATTGGTGCCAAAAGTGCCACTCTATAAATTAGTTTTGTGTTTATTTTAAAAAAGGATTTTTGTTGCTTTTACCATCAGATTGTTTATGTTTGACCGCAGTTTGCTTCCCATGTAAATAACCCAGCAACTGGAAGAGCGCTGGAAAATTCCTGTCTGATGTGGCGACCTGGCGTTCAGATCAAAGTCTCTTGCTGTTTTTAGGGCTTTAAGAAGCCCAGTCTTGATGCGTATTTGAAAGGTTTTAGAATTTGTTTTATAAAAATGGTATTACTGGGATTTTTGATTAGTGAAGTGATTTTTCACTTAACAGGAATGACCTTTCAGGCCTTTCCGTTCTGCTTATTAGAGACACAGGTGTCAATCGTGTTTAATAACTTTAAAAAAAAAAACTGCTGGTTTTATTTGCTGGGCTCAGAGCGAGCTAAACGTATTACTCTTTATTACCTGTTGAAATAGCCAGAAATGTCACGAGGCAGTTTGGTTTGAGTAGCTTTCTCATGGAATGGTATGATATGATCACCTCACAGGGCTATTGTGTGCAAACTATTTGTCATAAAAGGTGTTTTAACCAAAATAAATTGATTGTGCATAATTTGAATCATGCTCACACAAAATAGCACTCATCTGACGGCACCATAGTGTCTTTTAAGGCAGCGTTGTATAGGAAGGAATGGTGCTACTCTGTTGTGACCCCATTGGGGGGGGACACCTGGTGTCAGTTTGAGTAGTTATTCATTTACCCTGATGTGTGCTCCCAGAATGCAGCAGCCCGACTCAATGGTGCCGATTCATTGGGAATCGTAGTCATAAACGTAAGATTGTGTACAGGCACGTTAACGTTCTATAGCGCTGGCTTTTTTACGGCAGCTGTTTAAGGATGACTGGTAAACTGATTCACAGGGCATTGCCAATGTTGAAGGGATTCGTCCTGTAATTTTCCCTTTGAGGTACGTATCAAGCGTTCACTCTGTTTAGAACCTCAATATTTCGACGTAGCTAATTAGTGTGTGATATATAACCTAATCATGCTGTCCTATTACTGGTGAACGGTGATGTTTTATCTCCTTGTGCTGGTTTGTTTTATACCCACCCCATTTATACAGTTGAACATCCGGGGTACAACTGTGCTCCTCTTTGGATTAGAACCAGCAACCCGCTGGTGTCAGGTTCAGGACCCTCTAGGATGAGTTTGTTTTGTTGCCCTGGCTGGTGAGATGGTGGGTTCTGATTCTGTTCTGGTTCTGATGTATCTCATTATGCACTGAGATACTGAGGTTTGTTAAAAGTGATGATCCCGAGTGCATCTGACCTCTTGCTCTCCCTCGACCTCCAGGCATCTGTGTTAAATGTGGGAAGGGTGTGTATGGAGCCAGCCAGGCCTGCCAGGCCATGGGGAACCTCTACCACACCAACTGTTTCACCTGCTGCTCCTGTGGTAAGTCCCCGTCACACACGCACACGCACACACACACGCACAGACACACACGCACAGCACAGACACACACGCACACACACAGACACACACGCACACACACCAACTGTTTCACCTGCTGCTCCTGCGGTAAGTCTCCGTCACACACGCACACGCACACACACAGACACACAAGCACAGACACACACGCACACACACACACACACACTGTCTCTCTCTCTTCCTGTAGTTCACCAGAGCATGAGCAGGTGTAGTTCCTCCTCAGGTTTCTCCACGCTTCCCTATCTGAGTAGAGAATTGCCGAGTCCAAGACTGTCCTTCGACACAACTTTCATTTTTTAAACGGATCATTCGGAAAATAAGTGACCGGAAAGGTTTGTATTTTACCACCACCAACAGGCAGTGCCAGCCATGACTTTAAACGCTTTTAAAGGCTGCCAGCTATCATGGTTGAATGCCTAAAAAGCTTCTGGGCGTTATCTATGATGTGTTTGTGTGTGGGCAAGGGGTGTCTGGGAGGGCTCTGGTCAACTTCGGTTCCCACCGTCGTACTCTGAAGTCAGTTTGTTTTTTTACGTAGGAACGAGTCGTGCAATGTTACCCCGATGTCTGCCCTGCAGGTTTCATCAAAGGAAAAGATTTTAGAAGGGGAAAAAAGCGGCCTGGATTTTCTGCAAAACATTTCTTTCCACCATTCCTTAGTTTTGATGGAATAATCTTTGTTTTGGTTTCCCATCTGGTCTTGGTGTAATTAATCTTCATTATCTACGAAGCTCTTCTCTGTGGCCAAACATCTGACGGACAAGTGGGCGCATAAGATCTGACGTGCCTGAATCTGACCAGCTTGTATGTCTCAATCATTTGCAGTGCCCAGACACTCAAGACAACCGCGAAGATGAAACAACAATTCAAAGAGTTTTGTCTGATCCCACATTTGCCGCCTCCCCCTTTCCTCTTTCATAAAAGCTCTTTTAAGTTCCAAGGACCGAGCCCCTGTCCGAATGTCTCCGTGAGTCACTCAGCTCGGTCTATGCAACACTTAACCCACTTGGTGTTGATCAGCATATCAGTTAGGTTTCTTTCTCTCTCCCGACATGGAGCGGACGCTGAGAAATGGAATTTGTGAGAAGATGATTACGTGTAAACCATGTATGAGAATGAAAATGTTTTGCATTCATTACTGATGATCACAGTGGTGAAATGACTGGATTAACCAAATGTGACCAAAACGTTATGGAACCAGTTGAACAAAAAAATTAATAGAATGACTTTTTATTGGAAACAAAACAATGTTCGCCGAAATCGCTGAACTGAAGTAGACTTGGTTGCTAGCTATGTGTTGCTAGCGCGGTGTACCTGAACCCTCTTTAATTAAAACCCAGGCACAAGTCTTTCAATTCAGTCCAAACAGCAAGAGCTACGTTTGAATGTCTGGAATTCTGTCCTCATCACCCCCCACCCCCATGTTCCTCCCAGGAGGGCTCGAATCAGACAGGAGTCACAAATTGTACCAGGCCTGCTTATCAGTGTGGGCAGGCCTGGCATGAGTCCTGTGTCAACAACTCAGAGAGAGAGACGCTCAGACATTCCTTCCTGTCTCGCACGGTGGCACTGGCCAATGGGTGAGCCCGCTGGGCTCTGCTTTGCACTGCCCAGGGCGGACTGGGCCCGAGACACCACCTGACTGCTATTGTGTCGCTCTGCCTGGTTACTCAGATTACCCTCTTTCATGTGGGTCCCTGTGATGGTTCCTTAAGAGTACGTCTGTTACATGGCTGGCTCTGTCAGCCAGACACTCCCTCGAGGAAATAACCAAGGGCTTCTCATGTATTTTTTAAAAGCCTGTTTAAAATGTTAGATTTTTTTTTTTTTTCTGGCTCACCCAACCATGAAGGGCGGGCTGTCTGACAGAGGTGAGCCAGGAATAGGTTTCAGCCCACGTTTGCCTTGACGAGTTTTCTCTGCGCTGATGGTTCTGGGAGGAGAGGAGCGATGTTTGCACAGGGCGCCCAGCAAGCCTGCACTCGCGGCTGGGGCAGGAATCGAAATTCCCTGCTGAAAGGAAGCCGCAAGTTCAATGAATCATTATGGTCGGCCTCGCCGAATGAGGCATCAAGCAGACGTTCTCCCGACCACAATGTCTGCCGGCCATGAAGGCCTGCTTGTTCACAGCAACGGGAGGAGAAAGGTGGCTGGGTTCAAACTTTGAAAAAAGTTACAGTATAGTCATCTGACAAGTAATGACATGTGTCACACACATCGGCTGGAAGTTCACAGACTGTATATTTGTGATTTTTATATTTATATTGAGCTGTGGCCAACTAGTTTGTTAGTTTCCGTGTCAGTTTTAAAGTGTCCGTCCAGTAAGTTATGTAACAATTGGTGTGTCCCACAATCAGTCACTTCTCGTCTGTGTCGAGTTTTAATAATATGCGAATGAGTGAATGAATGTTAAGGCATTATTAACGCAAGTTCACCCAGTATGTAAGTGCAATCCTTGTGGTCTCATTGACTGCTTTTCCGAAAATGTTAAGGAGCAAAGTTCACCTGGAAGGAGGAGTCAGGGAGAGCTCGGGCCTGTGTCGGGGGGCCTGTGTCGGGGGCCTGTGTCGGGGGTCCAGTGTCGGGGGGCCTGTGTCAGGGAGTCCAGTGTCGGGGGGCCTGTGTCGGGGGGCCTGTGTCAGGGGGTCCAGTGTCAGGGGGTCCAGTGTCGGGAGGCCTGTGTCAGGGGGCTGCAGCCTTGTCCGTTTCTGCTTTTAAATCGCTGCTCGACTCTCCTCGCGGGCTCAGGTGTGAGGCAGAGAGTTTCACTGGGTACCAAGCATGTGGGCTACAGATATTATTGACACATCTGTAGACATCCAACAGCCCAATAGTGAGGCTTCTTCTTATTGTAGTGAGGCTTCTTACGATTGTTAGGGATGCTTCCCAACGTTAACGTGGTAATGCGGACATTAGAGTCCTGACGTCCTTCTCCATGACAACCATTCCGTCTGTCCTCTTTTTACACACTAAAATGTTACATTTCCTGCGAGAAATTTATCGCTACATATTTTGGATAGGCTGCGCTTATCAGACTTGTTGGTTTCTTTAAATGTCAACAATATCACAAAACGGCGCCATTGTTATAAAGGAAAATGTTCTATCGTGTTTTAACGTTGTGTGGGCCATTTGATGAACACGCTTCTGTAGAAGTGTGGGCTTACGGTGCCTGTGAAGACGGCGGTGGTGTGTTTCCTGTACAGCGTTCCTCTGGCTTTGTGGAGCCAGCCAAGGGCTCGCTCCTGAACTGCAGCTCAGTTCAGGGCTCAGCACTGAGGGGCTGTTATTCCTGCTCAGTCATGAGAGACTGCGCTGTGAGTGCCAAGCCTGCAGCCTGTCGGCCCCAGGGGCTGCGGGGAGGGGCCCGGGGCCCGGGGGGGGCCGAGCCAGCCAGGAGGACATGGTGTCTAGGGGAGGTTTGCTGTGGAGTGGGGTCTTCACCTACGGTTTATTTCACAATTTTACATTAGGGGGAAAATAAAAAAAATCTGGCGCTGTTATTAACAGTAACAAATGATCGCCAGCGGGGGCAGCGAGCGGTTTAGTTCCAGTGCCGGCTGGGTGCTGGCTGCATCACTCCACCATGGCAGAGGTGATTTGTTTGGCCTGGTCACCTCCAGGCTCCACAAGCCTGCCAGACGTCGGGGTCCCAGTTCAGCATCGGTCATGCTGTGACTCACGGATTTCTCAGCGATAGACTCTTTTGTCTCTTAGGTCTTTTTAATTACGCGATTGTATGAACCATCGTACTTCTCTTAAAGTTTACTGAAATTTCCCCTTTTCGTAATGGCCTTACATGTGTCCACCCGCATTACACTTGCTTGTGCGTTTTGTCAAACACTTTGTAAGCAGGAAACACGGGTCCTGGAGATGGCCCTCGAGTCATGCAGTTCTGTGCCACTGAGAGCCAAAGAATTCCAGCTCAAAGCAACCTTCTCTGCTAACAAAGGAGGGAGAGAGGCGGCCAAAGCTGACCCCTCCCCTTCTCCCGGGGCCAGGTTCCTGGGCGGGGATGAATAGGACAAACCGGTGACCTCAGGCAGAAAGAATGTCCCTGTTTGCACAGGCGTTCTGGTCCTTTAGGAACTGCCCTGCGGTCGCAGCAGACGCTGCGTGTTTACCTCCCAGACCCACACTCAGATGGCTGTGGGCATGCCAGGCGAGAGCGTGGTCGTTTTCTTAGGGTAGGGATGCTGCGGTTTTTTGAGTTATCAGGTTATCAGGCTGTCTATGGCGCTTTCCACCACGGAACCTGCCAGGGAACGAAGGAAGGATTTTCTCGTTTCCTTTAATCCTCAAACTTTCAAGTCATTATTTTGTTCCCCATCTCTACAGGAGTACATTTTGTGACATCTTGTGCGAGTTATTTTTGCGTCTAAAAAGTGCTTGTGACCACTCCTGCTCTGGTTGAACTCCTGTGCAATGCAGCCAGAGCATAAATTAACCGTGGAAAGGAGTTTTCATTCCCCAGCTAACGTCCCGTAAAAATGTGCGGTAGCGCAGGATGACGAGTTTGCCCTGAAGATTTATGAAAGCCGTATGAGACGGAGCGAATTCTGCCAAACTCCAGTGAGGTCATCGCGGTGCATGATTTATTTTCTCCCTGCAGATAAAAGTTATATGGGCGCACACAATAACTACAGTGGGTCTTAAGGCCAAAACACCTGGAAGTGATAAAGACCTAGATGTACTTTCCCAGCCATTCTACATTTACAGCAGCCAGGGTAATCCTTAGATTAAGTGTTTGATGTAACAGTGTGTTTTCTCTCATGTTAAAACGATCCCTTTATAATAAAAAAAAACTTATACATTTCATTAACAAGAAGAAAGTATGCCTCGTAATACCCCTACCCAGGTATCGTAGTTTACTATAGTGCCAGGCTAATGTGTGTAAGCCTGCACTATGACAGAACAGGTTATCGACTAGAGCAGATTTTGGATGGCCGTGTCCCCTGGCAGTATTGATCGCTTCAGGATTTTGACTGGGACCCCAGTGGGATCAATGGATAGGGTAATTAAAGGGCCTCTCCGCTGAGTCTCTGCTGGTTGAAGAGCAGATGGCTGGGGCAGGGTCCGGCTGCCGGCGCCCCCTGTCAAATTCTCCCATCCCCAGTGCAGGTCTGGCCACCTCTGTAGTGTGTGTTCCTGGAGACTAACGTGAGCACTCGGGTTGTGTCGGGGGATCCGAAAGGAACACTTCCTACGCAACGCTCGTTGCCACGGACCGTTAGCGTCGTCACATGTAAACCAGTACATCCCCTGGATCAGGCTACAGTGGACAATGGCTGAGTTCTGCGGACAGCCCCGAGCAACCAACAAGTCAGCTGTTTGCCACCATAGTATTGTTTCCACTGTGTTTTAATGAACCCGTGAAGTTGGAAATGGCCAGTAATGTTTTCATTTTCCATGTGCCTTTATCAGGACGAAGGCTGAGAGGGAAAGCTTTCTACAACGTCAACGGCAAAGTCTACTGCGAGGAGGATTTCTTGGTAAGTTTACCGGCGATCCGTGATGGACGAAGGGACCCCAGGCCGAGGCCATCTCACTTCACTCACGTTCTCACCCAGCATGGTTCCTAAAGACGGTGGCTTCTGCAAATGCTACAAACGTGCCCCGACTCAGTATTGCACAGGCATGAGTCCCGTAACCCCTCAGGGATATAGAGGGATCTCATGCTGTGTTTTATTGGAAGGGATTCGCCACTGTCGACCAGACTGGTGACAGGCTTTAGGTTTCGGTGCCGAGGGGCTGTTTAAGTTTAACCACTGCACAATTGCAGTTAAACAGAGCACTGGCTGCTCGGTCTTTAACTACATCCACATCATCTCCCGTAATTAAGGATTTTCTCGAGGTTCTGCCCAAAAAAGCAGCTTACTGTATAGAAGCCAATGAACCATGACGGATTAAAAGCATATGGAAATGACCCAAACGCATTGTTTACACATAAGAAGTAACACACACAGAAATCTAACGTTGTTCTCGTTGGGTGTAGACATGGTCAATGCAATGGAACCGAGTCTCCCCACCCCCGCCCTGCTCAGAACTGTCCATCCCAGCCCTGTCAACTGGATGCTGGCAGATGGTGTGTCTGTGGAGACAGCACAGGAGAATTAACTACTGCAAAGGCCGCATCTAATTGATGAGCGCCACCTCCACCTGCTCCCTTTGTTGTGGCAGGTCATGACCCAAGGGCACCTTCTTCTGGGTTTGGCTTTAGGGTGTATGACTAAAAGAGACCATTATAAAGATGGGTCCGAAGTGTTGTGATTGGGAGACAGCTTTTAATCCCATTTTGGGCCGTGGGAGTGATCAAAAAGTGTATAACTAATCTCTGAACTGTTCTGATTTGGAAGAGCGCAGTAGCACCCCCTGTATCATTAAGGAGCAGGATTAATTTGTTTGGTTTTGTGTAGAAGTCAGTTACAGTCTTTTGAGTTGTTTTTTTTAATACCATAGAATTCAGCTGCTGCTTTTATGTGGGACAGTTTGTCTCGTTCAAAAAACATTGCATAGATGTTTTTATAATGTAGAATTTCTCTCCCACAGTACTCTGGCTTCCAGCAAACAGCAGACAAGTGCTTTGTCTGTGGTCATCTCATCATGGAGATGGTGAGTTGTCCAGATCAGTATTGTATTATCAAGTGTTGGCTCATTTCCCTTGACCTTGATACAATATTCACAATATTGGTTGTGTACAGACCTGTTTAATTAAGTGCTTTTCACTGTACACACTTTCTGTTTCCATTTTGTTTGGTTTTGCTAAAAACAAATGTGTTATTCGAGTGGATTTTACTGATCTATTCTTTGATCACTGAAATTTTTCTCTCTGCCTATACGAGAAGAAAATGTGCTTAATTGTTCTAAAAAGCAATTGATTAAATAAGCATTAGTATTTGAAAATTATTATTGAACCAACTAACTTAACTTTGTCTTACACTGACATGTGAATTTGTTAAACCTTAATTAAGAGGCTATCTGGGAATATCGCCTTCCCTACCCTGCTTTATGAGAAGCCTTATTCTCATGTTTTAATCACAGTTGTGATTGCTTGCAGATTCTGCAGGCGCTGGGCAAGTCCTACCACCCCGGTTGCTTCCGCTGTGTGGTCTGTAATGAGGGTCTGGATGGGGTGCCCTTTACCGTGGATGTGGAGAACAACATCTACTGCGTGAAAGACTACCACACGTAAGGCCACACAATCTCCCCAGCTTTAAACTCACCCCCATACCGCAACCGGTCAGATGTGGTGCGCTTGGACCGCCTTGCCAACGTCGAGTGTCGTGCACGTTCAGAGGACCTGTGGGTTTCTTGGAATGTTCAGGAGCTGTACGTGGGTTTGCTAAATGGCGTGAGGAGTTTGCATAGCACGCATCTGCAGACGTGTGGACAGTTCGTCTTTGCACTGTTGAGACGCCCTCGACTGCACGGGACAAGGACTAGAGGGCAACGGTTCATTTTACACGAGGCTCTGTCTGGGTCAAGACTGAATTATGCTCATTATAGGCTATTTTGTGTTTTAACTCGCATTTCATTTGTCTCGTAGGGTTTTTGCCCCCAAATGTGCCTCCTGCAACCAGCCAATTCTTCCTGCACAGGTAATTTACCAGTAAAAAACAAAACAAAACATTTTCAGCTAATTGAATATATATAGAATCATCCATGCATGACACTATGTCAGTCCACTATGTCTGACTAGCAGTATATGTATGTGTGTGTCTTACACCAGGGCTCAGAAGAAACCATCAGGGTGGTGTCCATGGACAAGGATTATCATGTGGAATGCTATCACTGTGAGGTGAGGCTCCATTGTTCCCGGGACCAGGGACCTGCTGCTCTATACTTTTTCAGTCCAGAGTTTATGCCTGTGTGTGTGTGTGTGTGTGTGTGTGTGTGTGTGTGTGTGTGTGTGTGTTTGAGATTCTGTGTCCACAAGTGTGTGTGTGTGTGTGTGCCAGTACTCACTAGAGGCATACAAAGGTAATCAAACTTTGGCGTATTCCAGTTGTGAGCCGTCAGGCAGCCTCTGGTGTCTGTAGTTTTGCAATTTAACTCAGGGGTATTTCTGCATTCCGCCCTGCTGTCTGTGGCTTTGCAGTTAAACTCAGGGGTATTTCTGCATTCCGCCCTGGTGTCTGTGGCTTTGCAGTTAAACTCAGGGGTATTTCTGCATTCTGCCCTGGTGTCTGTGGCTTTGCAGTTAAACTCAGGGGTATTTCTGCATTCCGCCCTGCTGTCTGTGGCTTTGCAGTTAAACTCAGAGGTATTTCTGCATTCCGCCCTGGTGTCTGTGGCTTTGCAGTTAAACTCAGGGGTATTTCTGCATTCCGCCCTGGTGTCTGTGGCTTTGCAGTTAAACTCAGGGGTATTTCTGCATTCTGCCCTGGTGTCTGTGGCTTTGCAGTTTAACTTGAAGATCTTGAAGGGTCCTTTTAGCTGCCAAATAGAACAGATAGGAGTAGATAAATCAGTAAAGTCTAGATGAATCTTTTGCTTCGGGTTGCCTGATGTAAAAACTGGATGTGGATGAGTTTAAAATGCAGAGTTGCCACCATGCAGTCAGTATCTAACCAGTCAAAGAAAAAAAATGAGTGCAATGTCCTCCCATCTGGCAACGCAATTGAAAAAATTAGAAGTGGATGATACTGCTACACTTTCTTAAAATCAGGAGCTGAGAGGTAACTGATACTCAGTCCCCAGGTATAACGTCATTATGGCTTAGTTTGATCTGGACATTTCAGGCAGGGAAAAATATGACTTAGTAAAAACATAATGGCACCTGCAGAAAGAAAATATAAAGATAATATTGTCTTAAAGCTGTAACGACATAAAGGTAAATGTGAAATTCATACAGCTTCAGAAGTGTTACTGTAATGGTTTCTAGCCATACTTTCCTCATTCCTCTGCATTTAGATAACTTTTTGCGGTAATTGTGAATCTAAAATATCCTCACTCCACTACAAATGGAAAGGTTGAGCGTTCTGCCGTCTAACTGGGCCTTCTCTTGGGTCCCCAGGACTGCGGGCTCCAGCTGAACGATGAAGAGGACCACCGTTGCTATCCTCTGGAGAACCACCTGCTCTGTCATGGCTGCCATATCCGCCGGCTGAAAGCGCAGGGGCCCCGGCAGCCCCCCCCCCCTGGCTACCCCATGCACGTCACCGAACTGTGAGAGGCCAAACTCGCCGGCGTGGCCCCCAGAAAGAGATGAGAAGCAGGGAAGGATGGAGACGGACAGATGCTGGTCATCGTGCGAGAGCTGGCAGCCCCTTCTACTGCTGGGAAAGAGAGGGGAAGGGTGCTCTGTCTGTGAGAACGCCCCCTGCTGCACAGGGGGCCTCCGTGAAGCGCCTGTAGGGGTTGTGGAGGTGGTGGACTTCACAGGTGAAGGCTCCTGCTGCCGAAACCTCGAACAAGCGAGTCAGGAACGGTGGGAGTCCCTTAGGTTTCATTCCGCTCACTGGGAGGTCCACATCGAAGCCCAAGAACTGAAATGACCCAATAGCGAGACAGAGCATTTGAATGAGGAGGACTCTTTCCACCATTCCTGTGTGACTGCTGCTTTTCCCGTGTCCTCACTGTAAACGATGCCGGCCATGGCTCTGGTAAGCCGTGTCCAGTCCCCTTTTCTCGTAGCTCGTTTACAGAAGAACTGCGTCTTCAGATTAGCCATTCTTCAGGATCTGCGCACTTAGAGCACTACTTTTTCCATTCCCTGTCTCAGCGGTACACGGTAGTCCAACTACATTCATCTTTGGCTATGCAAGGGAAATGTACACCTGTATGTAACCGAGCAACTTTCCAAGGAAATGCCCGCTGTGTAAGGATGTACGGGTCGTTTTCATTTCAAGCAGCATTTCATTTTAGCATAAATGAACGTAAGATATTTACAGGCAGTGTCTTAATTATATTTTAACTAGAGTAGAATGTACATAGATTGTACAATTGTCTTTTATATAAATATATATATTATATATATATATTTTGCAGAAACTTTTACAAACATTTTCGTAAGGAACTAGAACCATAGTGTCTTTTTGTCTTTGTTTTGTTTTTGCGCATTTTCTAATGGAGTCAGCGGCCAAATGGCATTCTATTGACAAGCTGCATAAGTAACACTTAATCTACTGTACAGTATCAGCCCTGTCGGTTCAGAGCATTACCCATCTTCTGCCGACCACTAAAACCTATGTGTATGTTACTACCGAGCTTCTTAATCACTGCCTTTTCATCTAGACACATGCCTTTAAATACGTATAGTGCAGCAAAAATGCACTCTCGAAAGTTTGAGAGAATTAAGTAGAAAACTTTTCGGAGAGTGGGCGTTACAGAGTATTTGGTGCACGCACATGGAGGATGTTCAGTCGAACCTGCTCGTTTCAAGGTATCTGAGAAAAGGACCCTGGGGTCTTAAGTGTTTAATTAACAGTTAACTTTATTTATTAATTCTGTTATTACACACCTCTGCTAGTGGTTTGCGCCCCCCACACACTGTAAAGCAGAAGCACAGGATTTCAGTCCATTGTCCACCACATCCACTGCTAGGAGAAAAGCTGTTTACTGTTTACAAGCCAGTCTGATAGGAAGATGTGGGGGGTGTCGTTTTTAGTACTACTGAATTTAAAAGGAACCTCAAGACTGCTAAAACAACAGGAAAACAAAATGCACTAAAGGATGATTGTGCCTTGCATTTTCTTCTTAGTAATATATTATGCACATGACACAAGTAATACATTGTGATTGGGCAGGATAAGAATGTACTCAACTCCACATTTAGATTCTTCCTCTCATTGATATTTAACCAGTGAAAGGCAGGTAAACTGACTAAAGTATGAAGCAAAGTCTGAAATTCTCTTTTTGTGATGACAAAATTAAATTTAAAAGAAACACGAACAATTGGCTATAGAAAATCAAGTTCGAGAAAATCTAAGTTACAACAAAGCTGAAAGATATTAACTCAAATAAAGTGTTTTTCTATTAAAGGACAACTTACTAAAATGCAAAAACGTATTGATACTGCATTCTATGCCATTTTAGCCCAAACTAAATTTGCAGCCGTTTTTCTCAAGCGAGTAATTCTCAGAGTGCATGTGACAGACGCCTGTATTGTTCAGTGTTTGATTCCATAGTTGGTTTTTAAAAAGGAAATGTAGATTTATTTATCTAAAGACAGAAGGTCTAAAGTTATTTAATGTGTTAAAGTGTCATTTAACCCTAGATGTTATAATCAGCTTTTTTCAATAAAGTGGTTTTGTAGTTAACTTAAAAAGCAAGTGTGGTTTTTTGTCTATGCAGTCAGTGACTTGACATTGTTGACTTGATTTCAACTTTTTAAATGAAACGAGGGCACAAATTCTTCAGTGGCAATTCAGTCTAGTGTCAGTGTTGGCATTAGGGTCTATATTGAACTTCAAGTCTCTTTCCTAGTAAAAGGATGGCGAATATCAGTGCTTTCTAAATAAACAAAGATGTTTTGAGTAGTCTGTCGGCTATTTATTGCAAAAGTGGTGTAATTAGCAGGTTTATTTGTGATTTAGTTTTTAGATCTGGGTGCAGCACAGAGAAAGCTCTCGCTAGTTAAATGTGGATCCGGCTCTTTTCCCCAGGAGGCGAGGCTAGCAGAATTACAGCGTCTACTGCCCTCGGGCCATCCTCATACTGCCCCTGAGGAGCAGAGCGATTATCCAAGAATGATATCCAGCAGACATCAGACTGTTATTATGGAGTGTAATTACATCCCTGCACGCACATTTACAGCAAGTCCAGTGATCACTGCCCCTTTAGGACCAACTTCCAGTTCCCCGTTCTCGGTCCCCTCCCCAGAATGAATTTGACGAAAGGAGGTCTATACAGAGTGGTTCCTTGACTAGAACGGGTGGACATGGACATTCAATAGTATCTGCGACAGGACAGCTTCATAATGTTCCTCTGCTTTTCTGATTTGGCGTCTCGGAGACACGCCGCGTACACGTGTGGATGTTGCACAAATGTATTTTGGCAACATCAAGTTTCAATCCTCGGAAGCCCGCAATACAATGCAGACTCTCAGAAGACCTCAAGCCCATATTCATCGTCCGTTTCTCCGCAGAGGGCTTGATATCAGTACCAGGAATGTTGCAGTCAAGATCAGCTGCTTCTTACATTTCCTTTGTTTCACATCAGATCTTAATCAGATTTGGCTAGCACTATGAGGCTTATCAACTGAATTAAATTATCTGTCCGCTTAGATTGGGGGGGGGAAAGGGCTAACTTGATGTGAATTAACCTTCTTAAGCAATTTAGGAGTGGATTTTCGGATTATCGGTTTAAATTGACCAAGATGGGCACTAAATGTATATACAGAACTGCTGTATTAGTGTTAATTGATGCATAAGAAGGGCCTCCACTGATCTTAATCTGTAAATCTGTGGTTTTTAATAAGGTCCCAACACTGGGGCATTTAAAACCATTAAGGTAATGTTTTTATTTATTTATTGCGGTTTTTAAAAATGTTTCTCTAGGCATTATATTTATGCCCTCAAAAATATTGTAAATCTCCACTACTCAAACTGTGCTGTGATTAATCTTTTTTGAGATCAAAAGTCACGTGAGAACTTCGTATCTTGCCTGGTTCTGCGTTATTTTTATCCTGGATGATTGCAACAGATATTATCAAAAGTAAACAAGCTTTTCCAATGTCAGTAGAGAGTAAACCCACTGGCCTGTTTTACCCCCATTTCCTTTCCACTGAAGACTCAAGGCTGGGACCAACTCAAACCTTTGGCAACCACTAATTGCACTTTTAAAGCTATTTATTTTTTATGGTAGTGAGAAATATGATAGAAATCGCTATACAATTTGGCGATTAGCACGTTGTCAATATTTAGATTTGGTCCTATTCCCAGTTCTGACAATAGTTTAGATAACGCACGCACACACAATTACATACGCAAGTCCACCCCCCTGATCCCATTATTCTGTCGACGAGAAGCAGTACCTGGAATATACATGGGAACTTAGCACTGAGCTTCTTCTACGCAACGGAGGCCCAACACGACACAATCAATCAATCGTCGTAATCTCTCTGTTGATCTTGGTATTGCTTACCAGTTCCAGGTGAGCAGATGACTGGAGACCACAAAAGGGTTCATAGGTGTGGTAGCTCATGGATGCACATGTTGCCTTTAACACAAACTCAACAGGTGCCTGAACAGAAAGCCAAGTGTTTGGTTCCCCCCAGCACTCAGAAATATCAATAGCTAGGCTCGGCTCAGTCTTCCTTTTCCACGCCAGTGGAGGATCCAGCTATCAGCCAATGGCTCTGGGAGTAGGGGGCACAAAGCATCCTCTTTGTTTTGTCAAGGTGCCGTCCGGTGACTCCCATGTCCACGACAAAGCACACGACAAATGTGTGGTGCCGGGTTGTTCCCAGGGGACCTGTGCAGAGGTGGTGCCGGGTCACATTACACAAAGGAAACATTGAAGTATGTACCTGCCTCCAGTTCGCCTCGAGTCTTCCTGCGACATACAGGTGACACTACGCCCACTGCCACTGATCATTTCAATGCCTTTAACTCGAGAAACATTTTTATTCCAGGCTCATCATGTGATTTTTCTCTTATTAAAAATATGGAAAAAGGAAAAGAATCCAAAAAAACTTTTTTTTTTTTTTTGAAGAGAAGATCCATGAAGGGGCAGGATTGTGTAATCTGATGAGCCTATGGCTTTGAAAAGCCAGTAAAAGTATCAATGACTATCCTCAATGTCAATCCCAACACACACACATACACATAATGTGAAACCATTTTTTAAATACTGTATGGTTCATAACATATTATACAGTTTTATCATGTTATAAGTAAAAATCTGTGAAAAAAATAAGAAAATCTGCTTTTAGAAAAATTATGTTACCATTCTCAAACATCACTTACAATTGTATTGCCATCTCTTTAATTTACAATTGAATTGTAAATTATAGTGCTTTTGTAAATGATATAGCCTGAAAAAAAATTATTTGTAGTGTTTATGAGAATCCAGTCATTTATAGTGAAATGTAGTCCTGAGTTATGTAGTGAGGACTCCACAGCTCCTGTGGGGCATGTTAGTTTTACTTTATTATCCAGGACGATTATGAGCTGTTTTGAGCTCCAAACAGCTCAAAGTGACATTACTATTAATATTTACAGGTTGCTTTATACTATGTTTGACTTTTTCTCTAACCATGGGTCTTCGACTGGCCGAAGTATGATTTTAAAAACTTTTTTGTTTTTGTTTTTGACACGCGCAATTAGAAACTGCCACCAAATACTGACTATCCTGCTAGTTATGATGTGACTGTCAAAACTAAACTCTGATTCTTAATGATCAAGCTATTAAACTATAAATTGGCCCAACACTTATCTAGCAAAGTAATATTTCTTCAAAAATATATTTTTAATAATAATATTTATTAATAATACTTCTGCCCACACTAAACAATTTTTTAAAATTAAACGGATTTCTGGTTGTAAGTGAATTAACTTAGCTGCCAGGGTGTGAGTTATCCAGCATTCTGCAAAGGGAAATGTCTTTGATGAGACATTTTAATTAATCACAAAATTAACACCTTCCACCAGTTCCCTAATAACTGACTCATGAAGCAATGCAGAAGTGTGCAGGCTTGTGCTTTTCCTTCATCAAGACACATACAATCTGGGGATCAAAATTAGCCCCATTTAATTTACTGTGTTTTCCTTCCTTCTTGCATTATCCCATAGGTGACCGACAACAAATAATTCGTACCAGAGGATCACAGTAGGGCATTTTGGAGCTGGGCTGCATGGAAATGGCTATGAATAGCCGCAAATATAAACAATATTCTGCAGGCAGCAAGCAATCTTGCTGTTTGGTGATAGTACAATGTGACTGCTATACAGGATAATATGTAGCATCCTATTGCTGAAAAAGGACAAAAGATCTCTCAACAATCGTTGTGAACTTTAGCCTTGGCAAGCATAGTGCTTATCTCTGGTTATAATTGGGAGTAATGTTGTATAGCCAATCCGATTTTTCCCACTGCACTTTGTAGAAACCAACAATCCAATGTGCTGAAGGATGTTCAAATTAGATGACCTGACTATCCATACTCATCTGACATATGGAGAGCCGGGTTTTTTTTAGCTCAGAGCCAAATTTCCCCAATTTATGCATTTACTTTAATCCTCTCTTGGGAGCCTGCATTCACCTTTTCAAAATCCGCCATATGTCTGACTATAATTAATAGCTAGAAACATGAAGATGCTTAATAAGGAGCGGAGGTGAAATAAAAACCAGGCACCGTCCAGCTCTTCTCATGACCAATATCCACCCCTGCTCTAAAGCAGGAGAGAAAGTTTACATTAGCTATAGCTTGATAGCTGCCAAAATAAAAGTGCAACTGAACAAACATTGCATTGCTTGTAGAGTTGACAGGCAAGACCCACAGGCCAAAGACATCCACAGCTGTCCAATTTTTTTTTGGCAGAAATCAACAGAACCCTCATTTAGAGAAAAACTTGATTGTCAGAGAGGTCAAAAAGGCCTGGCCTACTCCACTAGCAGACATCTCTAACAATGTCATAGCCATCGTGAAAGACCAAGATCTATAGAGCTGGAGACCACCCAGAATCCTGGCTCCCTGGGGGACAGTGGTAATAGCAGTATGATTACCCCCACCCACAGCCTTAAACTAACCTTTATATAACTTTAATAACCGTGGGAATCTGGAGTAGGATTTCACTTAACAACACCCTTTTTACAACAAATAGATTCACAATTTCACATTAATGAAATGCACTTTGGAGAAACCTGAGAAAATTACATTAAAGATGGCAGGACCTAAGAGGATCATTAATAAAGGCGTCAGTGGCCAATCAAGAATTGATATTTGATTTTGATGCTTTATTCCGATGACATTTTGTTTGTCCAGAGAAAAAAATAAAATATTTAGCAGTTAAAAGTTCTATATATACAAACCAGTCTGAAATTAAAAAGAATATAATAACTGGCTGACTCTTTGGCACTACACTTCCCAATGTTAGACCTCTGACTTTGTATTTGGAAGCCCTGAGTACTTCAAGGGCAGTGATTGTGACTGAAGTGATGAGCAAGGAACCATAAAAACATTTATGCAGTCCATGAAGAAACATGATTATAACAGCATAATGCACATTAGGATTAACCCAGTAAGTCATACTTAAGAGTCTGCTGTAGAACTAAGTTTCCCTCATTTCAGGTGTTTACTTGAATTGCTGCAGATGTCTGATATAATTGTTATTTCGGTCATTATCATAAAGATGCTTTATATACTATATACTTTCCAAATGTGTCCACACATTCCCACTTTACAGTACATGATAGACATCCAAACAGCTAAAAGTATTAATTGGCCTAGAATAATAGTTGTGTGCCTGATTGTCCTATAACTCTTTAAATTAAGGTATTAACCGCTTTAATGGGCAAATTGTTCATATTAAGCCTATTTACTTATTTACTTCTGGAGCAGGAATGCATATGTGGAGAGGAGAAAAGAATGTAAAGTATCTCTGGCAATGAAGAACAATCCTCTGTAGGCAGATCACAGCTGGCCAGGCCCCAGTTAACAAAGGCCCCCTGAGCCCCTATCGTGCACCTCAGCGAACATGGAGGTTTGAAGAAGTTGTTTGAGAAGTGGAGTGGAGTGGAGGAGACCTCATGGTCCTGGGCATGAAGAATGAGAATGTGCAACTTATAGTGGCCACAATGTCAGAGATGGGGAAATTATCTAGCATGGGGCAGAGGTAGAGGTGGGGCTCTGGTAAGGCTGATTGGCAAATCGACGAATAAAAGCCCAGGAAAGGATCTCTGAACATTACACTGAAACATCCCTGAAGCATGCCCTGTGCCATGCTTTGGGACCCCCGTTATGTCATTTAATTGATCTCATAACCAGGGCATAGGTTCACACAAATTACCTGGTGTTTAGTAAATTAAGTTATCGGCATGATAAGATTGAGATTACCATGAAGATTTATTTTGGTATACAATAGGCACTAAGAATGGAATATAGGCCACTTTTCATGATCAAATCCAGGTTTCCCCGGAGTCTAAACTGACAGACACAGAGCACACTTAAGGCCATTGCAGGGCAGGAGACTGAAACGACATAGCCAACACGGGACCAATTTTACCGTCAACAGTCAACCTAGCTTGCAAGTCCTTGGACTGAGGGATGAAATAAGTTTGTTTAATACTTGTTAAAATATCAAATAAAATAAAAATTATATAGTAGCAGCAAGCTCGCGAGCCCAGTGTCATAATGCCTTTGATTTCAAACACTCAATTTAAGTCGAAAGACGCGTATTTTCTCCTACACTAAATTGAGAAAACAAAGCCTGTACCGAATTTATTTCTTCCTATTAACAAAATGCTATTAATAAAATGTATTATTTTTCGTATAGGAGCTGGTGTAGCGAAAATATCGATTGTCAAATTAACTTGACCTCCATGGCACAGTAAGCCACCGTGCGGTATCAATGTAAAACAATACTAGGCCTTTTCTTAATCTTTTTCATATTCTAAACGTACTTTTCCCACAAATGTTTAGTGAAGACCAATTCATGAAACTTTACAAAACACGTTTAATTAATGACTAATTATACTACTTGCCCTGTTCCAGCCTCAGTTTACTCATCATTAGATCCTCTGAGAACGATTCGTTGATTACAAAATTGTCCTTCTTTTCCTCAGTGTAGAACACAAAGTTATATTTTTATAACGGTTGCTCTATAATGGGCCAATTTCACATTTCCGGGTTTGTTGCTTCCGGGAATGCCCGCCGCAGGGTAATCTGATTTCCGGTAACAGCAATAGTTGAGTCAAGAGTGAGAGGGCTGCATTGCCCCTCAACTCTGTGTTTTGCTTGTAAATGATACTTCAGACAAAAATTCACCCTTACAGTAGCTACAAATAACTTAGCAGCTTTCTCCATAATTCAAGCTTGTTTAATCAGCAAAGCTATATCTAAATTCAAGCAGTCGATTGACAAACAAGCGCGAGAGCATGGAGTTGTATTTTAACTATGGATGGTTCTAAGGCTAAAAAAAAAAAAGCATTAAGCATTTGAAATTAATCGCAAGCGTTAACCATTTAACTCTGGCAGCCCTAATATATATTTAAGTTTCACGATTTTCCATCAAATGAAAATCAAAGGAAGAAGTGGGTCTGTGTCGTGATTCGCAGAGGCAGCACATTTGTGTGTAGTCATCATTTCACCGCTGCCGACTTTATTCAAGGAAGTTCTCGTCTGAAGGTTGAATGCTGTTCCAATATGTTTTCAATGGAACAATTTGTACGTACCACCTCAAAAGCAGTCTGTGTTTGAGAGATATAGTGGTCGACTCGGAATAGGTGTACGTGCCCCGAAGACCATGGACTGGATGTCTCAACTAGTTTGGAAACTAGCGTCATGTACCTTGACTATGTGGCACACCCTCTGCCGGTAAGCTTCTGTGTTTGTGTGCGTCTTTTCTCCAATACCGTAAAGTGTAGATAAGCTGTGATGTGATATGCAATACTCAGAACTAACGTGGTTAATAGCTTTTTTTTGTGTGTGTGCAAAACAATTAACAACTAGCAGCTAGCGTTCACCCAGTTCAAGTCATAAAGCACTGTGCTAACAACCACATGAGTAGAATTATGTGTGTAAAATAAAGGAGACATACAAAATCTGAAGTCTTGGGTTACATCAGGAGTCAAAACTGGACCTAGGAAACATTAAATACAACGTACAATGCTCGCTGTATGATGTTTTCATTATTATGAACTTGAAAAGAAGTACATTATTTTGTAGTTCATAATGAAAAAGCCTGAGTATGGCAATAATATACATGTCTTCTAGTTCTATAAGGAAATCATGTATTTGAGTGTTTTTTAACTTACCCTAATTATATTTTTGAAAATGTTCATTTTTGTAGGTACATTGCGATGTATTCCAAGGCCTCATCGCAGAGCTGGAGGCTAGGCTGAAGAAAATTTCACTGGAGTCACCAACTATATTTATTAGGATTTGTGTGTCTGATAACACAATCCGCCATTACACCAGGTTTCCCTCACAGTAAGCAGGACCCTCCTCACTTGGGCAAATTATCTGCACTTTGTCTTAGCCTCCGTTCCCATTTGGATGTCAAGGGAACAAATTGGCTCCTCCATGCCTGAGAAATTCAGGTTATTCAGTCCAAAATTGCGAGTAATTCTGGACTGTACAGAAATTCACTTTGAGAGTCCAACATCTCTGACGCTCCACTCGGAGATATTCTCCAACTACAAGAACACCACAATATTTAAAGGTCTGGTTGGAGTTGCTCCATGTGGTGCAGTGACTTTCATATCTCGCCTTTACACAGGTTCAATCTCTGACAAGGAGATTATATAGAAGTCTGGCATTTTGGACCTGCTTGAACCCGGAGATGAGGTAATGGCAGATAAAGGGCTCATAATTGAGGATATGCTTACCAGTGTTGCCGCTAGAATGATTATTCCACCTTTCAAACGTGAGAGGCAGTACAGCAAAAACTGTGAACACAGGCAATTACACAGCTACGAATTCTGGTGGAGAGTGATTCAAAGAGTTAAAGAAAACCACATCTTGGATTCTGCTATACCCCTCAGCTTGTCAGGAACAATTGATCAGATCTGGCATAATTGCTGTTTTATGGTTTATGGTTTTTATGGTTATTACCAGGGACCAATGTTTCTTGAGCAGTTAATGATTGCCTTTTTTCCCCACAAATCTAATTTTTTTTTTAAACTTTTGACTTAAAACAACTCAGTTTATCAGAATACATTTAAGATTTCCGCTCCTTTACAGTTATGTTTTGTGACATTTTGTTCTGTGCGTCTTAGGATTTAGACCATTAATCATTTCACCTCATGGCATATCTTCTAAAGCATTTTCATGTTTTCTTTAGATTGTAATATTCTTTACTTTGTACCACCTTTTTTTTTTACAGGTTTTTTAAGTAATCAATGCCCTGCTCAGAGATATGTTCGGTTGACCAGTTGTTATTTCAGACATTTGAATCTTGGATTTCTAGATTTGTACAGAATTGTAAAATTGAAGTATGGATACCCCATGGAAGTTGTATACAATTGTAAAAACAAAAAGGGAACAATATACATTCAGTAAGTATATATACAATAATACATAAAAACAATAATGCATGCATTCTTGGTGGTATTGTGAACGACGACTTCCACCATTGCTAGCGGTTGCTAGTGACAGCAGCAGCTGGTTCAGGGTTCCTACACATTTTCCATTTCAAAATTCCATACTTTTCCCGGCTCAAAGGTAGATTTTTCAGACCATATTTAACGTGTGAGAAATGGTTTTAAAATCCAACTCTATGAGCCGGCTCTCGTCAAAGAAAGGATGTCTCCCCCCCCCCCCTTTTTTATTTTTTAAAAATAAGTTAATACAAGACAGAACAGAAGTATGATCTTTTCGCCACACGCACTCCATGCACTAACTGAATGGTGCGTTGATGTGCTTGCGTATGATGACATTCTCCAATGGAACGCCGTTTGTGCCAAAACCCATTTCCATAAGTGTTTGTTTTCACATTAAAGTTTTTTATTAAAAACAATTTAAAATTATGGTTTTCTGGAAATTATAAGATTTAGTATAATTACACTGAATTATGTAAGTGATATATGTGCACACATACCAATCATAGGTGAAAACATTGCTAAATTTGGCTGATTTATTAAAGCCAGAAGTAGTACTAAATAAAGAGCCGTTTGGGAGCCGAAAGAGCCGGCTCTTATTGCTGAGCTGAGCCAAATGGTCTGGCTCACTAAAACGAGCCGGAATTCCCATCAGTAATTAACACCAAACCCAGACAAGTTCAATGCGCGTCATTTTATTAAAACTGGAGGGGGGGCTGTACTGTGATGGCAACTGCTGCCTAACAACGCAAGAACCAATCACAGCAGATAAGCACCAACCTTTTGGCTGCCTGCTCCAAACGCCATGGAAAAAACTCTTGACTGTTGGTAAATGTATTTTTAGAAATTCTCAATTTCATATTTTAGAAAACAGAATAGTTGCAGTAGTCTAGATACAAAAATATTTTTCCATACCACGTTTTCATTTTTCTATAATTATATACTATACTATATTATATATGTTATATAACTATAACCTGGAAATTACTAAAATCAAATTCCATGCTTTTCTACACTGCGTAGGAACTCTGCTAGCTGTCAACTTGGTAACCCTGAATAAACTCTTAAACGAAGAATTTATAGCCCTTCCTCAGCCTTGATTCTGTCGCGGAAGAGTTCTGTAACAATCGGCTAACACCCTCGAAATTGATTTGCAGCAGGGTAAAGAGAGGAGCAATGAAATCCCTTTCCTTTAGCATAGAAATCGCGTTAGCTGTAACTGCAGCGGAAGTAGTTTTACCCAGCAATGACGTTTTTCCGATTCTTGTGAAATTGGCCCATGACAGCGATTGTGTTATGTCGTTGCTGGGTAAGAAAAGTTGGCTAGTCCAGCTCTGCTGTCCGTCCTTTGGTTGAAGATGCAGTGGACGTGAGACCTGTTTTAGAACTAAAATTAGTGAAAAAATACGGACTTATTCTCATTGTTATACAGCATGTATTGAAATGTCTTTAATGCTTACTTTAACCATAGTTTAATAACTATGAAAGGAACTGTACCTAAGATTTCCTTATTCTAAAGCCCTTTGGCGACACAGTAACTCCTTTGTAGATCCTTTTGCGTGAAATTAAAATGTCCCCGTCTCATATATATCTTATAGATATACACTATATGGACAAAAGTATTGGGACATTACACCTATGGGAGCTTTTATGACATCCCATTATAAATCCATAGGCATTAATATCGGGTTGGTCCCCGCTTTGCAGCTATAACAGCTTCCACTCTTCTGGGAAGGCTTTCTACAAGATTTTGGAGTGTGTCTGTTGCAATTTTTGCCCATTCTTCCAGAAGAGCATTTGTGAGATCAGACACTGATGTTGGATGAGAGGGCCTGGCTCGCAATCTCCATTCTAGTTCATCCAAAAGGTGTTCAACAGGGGTGAGGTCAGGGCTCTTTGCGGGCCAGTCAAGTTCTTCCACACCAAACTCATCCAACCATGGACCTTGTGCACTGGGGTACAGTCATGCTGGAACAGAAAAGGGCCTTCCCCAAACGGTTTCCACAAAGTTGGAAGCATAGAATTTTCCAAAACGTCTTGGTAAGCTGAGGCATTAACA
>JAOYSI010005726.1:0-13347 GCA_025775065.1 Hiodon alosoides
ATTGACAGGCAGCACATCAGCTGCCTAAACGACACTCAGCAGCCATTTTGTTGCAGAGACCAGCCGGCTTGGCGGTGGGAGAAGCAGGAGTCGGGCGAACCTTCAGAAGTGGTTCTCAAATCAGCGAGACACAGGTGGTTGGGTAGCTGGAGTCAAATGGTCCCCTGGAAAGGTTACGTAATTATGCAAATACTAAAGCTGAGCTGCCCAGCTGTCGTTGGAAATAGCAGAGTTCATGTAAATATATGTTAACTGGATGTATTCCTTTGATGTGGGATAATCAAAAATTCTCTAAAACGGCATTGTTTAATTATGTTGTGTTAATAAGGGTTACATCATGGCTACCTATTATTTTCAAGTGAACTGCAAAAAGAAAACAAGTCTCAGAACCATATTACTATTTGTCAATATCCTTGAATCTAGTGAGCACTTTTATTCAGTGTGAAAATTTTCAAAAGGTAAGTGCATTACATAATGGACTAAAAGCAGCGATACAGATTCCTCAGTCAGACTGACTAAGCAGGAACCGTTTATGCCGGCGAGGCTCTGCAAATCTGGCAGCTGAGGTGATACAGCTGTTTCTGAATGCACGCCTCTGCATGTCTCTATCTGTCACCAAAGGACACATCCATCCCAGGGAGGTAGGCGTCTCGCTGCCAGCTCCTTCTCTCGTCCGGCTGTGAGCGCCTGTGCAAGAACGGGGCAGTTTGAATGTCGACGTTTTCCTCCTGGATGTTAGCGCCGCACTGTGCGCCTCCCTCAGCCCGCACGCGCTCGCCGGCGTACCCGGCTCTGTACCCGGGGGCGCTGTGGTGGTTCCCCGCGCGGGGGGCCGTTTTTAGAATCTGCAGCGGAGTCTGTGACGCACGCAGGCAGGGACAGATTCCCACCCTCGGTTCCCGCTCAGCAACACCAGCCCATTAAAAATAGCAGCCGGGGCTCAGCTTGTGGACGGCTTCTCTCACCTGTCGAGCTCCAGATCGATCGACGGTTCAGTCTCCAAGTTGCCGTCACAAGCCAAACATCGGGGGGGGGGGGGGCTGTGTAGAACTGAGCCCCCCATTCACATCATCCCATCAGCACCCACGGTTAAAGAACTTTAGGTCTGTTAAAAAATTCCAGTTTTGTCTCCCGAGTGGCTCGGCTGATAAAAGTTCTTGCCCGAGTGCAGACTGAACCCTGTGACCTGGGTTTTGAATCCAGCTCATGTCATTTTCACATTGTGATGAGAAGAGCCCAGATGGTAGAATAATCGACACCCGGGGCTGGGGTGGCAAGTCCGCTCACAGCTCACGCTAACGAGCGTCTTCTGTTGGCTTCCTGGGAGGCCCGCAGGCCTGCAGTACCATCGAGAGGAATGTGCCTCTCTTCCAATCGTTCAGGCCGTGTAGGCTCCATAGGGTAGAAGAGACTGTGGGCTCGATGGAGACCGGGATTGGACGGGAGTAATCGTACTTCTTCACCCTGTGGTGGAAGGATTCGTACAGATGAGCCAAGAAGTATTAGCATAATTTCAGAAACCAATTTGAGAAATTGTCTTCCAGATAAAGAAAAACAAAAATAAAAGAAAATCTCTGTTTTTTCCAAAAATGCGAGTGATGTCGCCTTTTGTAGAGTTCGCTCTTTCTGGAGGTAAGCGAGGAAAGCAGAAAAGCCTCACACCAAAAAATTCAAGTAATTTCAGCATCCTGAGGTTTCTGTACAACACGGGTTCAAAGATTATTTGTATTAATTTCAAATTATCCTCTCCAACCTGTAAATATGAAATATATTTAATATAGTACACCGCATTAATACAAAATAGAGAGAATCATGGTAAACCATTCTCTAAAACTCCTGACTTTGCTTAAAACAATTTGACCGTCACATGATGGTTGTCAGTGTTAAGTGAGGAATTACATTGGTTTTCAGGGTGAACGCGCCCCAAGTTTAGGGTACAAGTTAGTGATACGGTGTTAGTGTTTTGGTCTAGATCACGTTGGTCTAGCTCACGTGCACATGCATCTAGCAGTACTGGCATTAGCCTATCAAATTGAAATATAAATCCATAAACGTTTACATTTTCTCAACAGGTTAAACACTGTAATTGTGCCTTGTCAATGAAGATAACAAGCTAGAACATATGCTACAAACAAATTGGCTTTCTGTTTAAATGTATTTTACTTGCTAAATTACAAGGCTGACTGTCAGAGTCTTAGTTTATTTTTAAATTTCAAAACATATCAATCAAGGGCTTCCAAGCTGTTAAGCTAATTATGAAGTCATCACATAATAAGGAACCAGATATTAAATTGTAGTTTTGCACTGATTAAACATTAAACATTCACCCAAGCAGACCACCAAATAAAGTTTGCCAACACCAGCATTATATCAATCTGAAAAAGCATAGTTACAAGTAATTTCAGCGATTACAGTAGCAGTCAAACGTTTTAGCGATCAAAAAGTTTTTACTTTTAAATCAAAAACAACAGTGTTGTGTTTTAGCCTTGACATGTGCTCATACAACAAAATACATTTGGAGTCCGTTTACATGGTTTAGACAACATCATTTGGTGCCTAAGAGAACCATTGAAATCACAGATGTTTTGCATCAGCTGTAAGCTATCAAAGCAAACAATAAATAGCGCAAATAACTGTGAAATAATGTATAATGAATGGCACAGCGAGCACAAGAAACCAATTGCCTGACAGTAAATCATTGAGGATTCTCAGCACATAGACTAAAACACACACAACCAAACCTGCCTATTCATTGTTTAATACAAGTCATTATTTGGGAATGATACCCCCTACCAGGGTGAAAACAGGTTATAATGGCAAGTGCCACCTCTGCCTAGAGGATAAGGTCACTTTTGCTAATTTAGCATAATTGATCCAATCAATTATTCCCCCAAATTAAGAGGGAAACAAAACCTCAGATCGGGCACTCCTGGATCAGGGTTGCACACCCCTGATATTATCTGATCAGCCAATTGATTAGGAGCTTGTTCGGAGCGTCCACTCCCAGCTCACCGTTTCAAGAGGCTCTCAGTGCTCTGCCTCTGAGAGCCTCTCTCCACGTTGGCATCAGCAGGCTTCCCTCATCACCGGGGGCTCAACGGACACCCCCTTGCCGTCTAAGGAGAATGACTCATTCCTGATACATGCAGTTACCTGCTCTGGGGTCTGTCCCTGTCGCTGGTTGTTTCCAAGGAGCTTGGTCACCCAGAGTGGGTAGCAATGACGCACGCAGACCTGCTCATTAAAGGCGATGAATAAGAGAGGGGCTATTTTGATCTGAGAAGAGGCCAGGCTGTGACCCTATTTTAAATAAATAATGTAGTGTATTTAACACTTTAGTTTCTGCCAGCTGGGAGATCCAAAACACACATGCAGGGTGCAAAGAAGTGCTCCAATGGTCCAAATTTATGATGCGTTTTTTGCATGCTGGTTTGTGTTGTGGCTGGATCTCATGCATGACTCTATAATGATAGGGATTGTTGGTGAATGTGAGTGCTCTACTCTTGACATGATATATTGGCTCTAAATGTAAACTAACTTTTTGTTTGGTCAGCAAGCTTGATTATCCAGAGTGACTCAAATAGTATATAACAGCACACGTGACCCCTTTTCAGTGATCTCATACGGTGGATGAATTCATATACATTCTCATAGACATGATATGAGATATAGACATCTCATAGATATGAATTCATATACATTCTCATACATTCTGCAAGACATGAAAGATTTTGATCTACTGGCCTTGTTAAACAAAGACAATAAAATGAGTACTAAATAAACAAAGGTCATGAAACATGTTGTGAGTCCATGAGAAGCCGTTGGAAAAATCTCAACACAAGGGCAGTAAACCTACCTTTTCTGTCTCCTACTTCAGCACCATGGATAGCGACATACGAAGGGACATGCCACCTTCAGCAGAAACACTGCCAGCAACCATTCCGAATTGTCTGCACACAGCTGCAGCCACTGATTACATCTTGCTGCTGCAGGCAGTCAGGGGATATAAAGAGGTATTGGTTGCCAAGAGGAAGCACCTGTGCCTTTTTTTTTTTATATACTCCATATTCTTCCTGGTCCAACCCATTTGCCCTGTTTGCACACCTGAAACAGCCCCGTGACACTAATGCCTTGCTTCTTTGACAATTAGAGAACATTACTTCCTCTCTGCATTCTTGACTATAATCAGGTTTAATAAGCCTAACCACCTCATCATCACCTGTGCAGAAAAGCCGAGTGTATCTGAGTAAAGAGGGCACATTTTGTCTCAAATTAATTGTAGCACAATGCAGTCAGTAATGGATGATTAATTATTTGGAATAGCCCAAATTAACCTATATCTGACATATACAAAAAAAAAACTAAGTATACATTAATAGGGTAATCAGTGTCCTGTATTGACCTGCCAACGAACTTGGCAATGCAATTAATAAATCTGAAGTTGAAATTGTAAAGGTTGGTACTTATTTCTGATAAATAAATAAAATTAAGAGAATGAAAGAGCGTACAGTGTCTAATTTTAGGTTTGGATTTCTTTCAGATTCATGTCCATCTGCTTGAGATCAAAACAGGTCTACTTCAAACGACATCATCAAACTCCCTTTGCTATCAATCTTCGAAGGGGAAAAATTATCAGTAATATAACAAGAACACAAAAAAAGGAAAAGGTTTAAATTCCCATGGTGTTGTACAGTTGAGCCAGATCCTTGACTCACATTTGTAAAGTACACATCCTGCGGTGTAAATGGATAAACTTGTTTGTAGTTTAATTTGCTCCCAAAAAGAGTCTTCTAAATTAAATAATTAGTTAATTTAATTCTTTTCTTTCTTTTTTTTTAAGAATAAAAAAACCATCATTTCAGAAGACAGATCTGAATTTCAGCTGCATGAAGCCGGGTAAAGACAGCCGTATTACCCACACTCAGCCCCTCCGTTGGTACATTTGGAACTAATGGAACCGTGCCACGCCTCCATGTCCTCAGTTGGGTTCTCAGCTGGTCCAGCACGACCAGTGTCCGCTAGAGATTCACCAGGGAACTGCTATTAGCAGCGTGGTAACCTGCAGTTACCTGCAGGAGCCACTTTGCTTTTTAAAATCAATTTAAATGGAGAGAAGAGAGAAATGAGAAGCACCACGAGTGCCTAGGGGAGAACTGAGCCAGTGATGGTAGACCAAACCGATCACAACGTTTCTTGGTTTTCTCAGCTCCTCTTCGGGGGTTTGTTTTGTATTGCAAGTGGGTCATCCTAGCACCCGGTGGCCAATCCACCCCCCACCTGGTCCATCATCTGGCCTTTCTCTGCTCCTGAACCTGCACATTAACTGCAATCCTCAGCTTCCCATCCCCCCCCCAACTTTTTCACATTCTTTTTTCTGTCAATCCTATTTACCTCTCTGCCAATAAACTATCAGCACCCCCCCCCCCCTCCTTCTTCTCCGTCTCGATGGACGGATTGCTCCGCAGTAGCTTGTTAATTACCCGAGATGAAAGTACGCGTGCTGCTGAGTGGGAAATACGGAAACAGCTCATTTCTAAAATGTTTATCGAAACGCCAGTCCAAAAGCACAAGGCTAAATAGACGGATTCCTGTTGACATCTTTCATCCTCCCTTATCCATTTGTTCCTTGCCGACCCCAAAGCTGGTTTCCAAAAACCGGCCTCTCATTTGATTCACTACAATCCTCCGGTTTTTTCCTGCTGCTGCTGCCAAATAAGATGTTCAATGTCGCCCCCTAACGTTTTAATATGAAAACTCTCTCAAGCAAACCTCATTCTCAAGGTTCCATTACACGTTCCTCGTGGCACCGATAAAGCCGGTTGAGATATATAGCTTGGTACCCGATAGGTCGGTCGGGCGGTTTCACGCCGAGGAAAGAACTGGGCAGACTGTTCGAGCAAGGCAACGCCACCAGGCTCGACCACTCATCCGCATCAGGGCCTCTATTCCCACAGAAGCATAGCTATCTTGTCTTTGATTTCATTCCACAAAAGTACAGTGCATTTCCACATAATGATAGAACCCTGAAAGGAGAAATACGTATTGTGTCATAATACATACGGATTAAGATATTTCGATGAGATCTGCGGCTAAGTGACATCTACTGAAAATTCAGGCCTTAGATCTCCGGGTGGATAGGTAGCCATGAGTACTGAAGGGTCTAAATTTAAACGCGAGTTTGGTTTTGCTCATTATCTTTGCATCACAACAAGACTAAATATTAGGTTCAGACTGCCTCCACATGATATACAATAATACAGAAAATCAGGAAGTGCATTTTATTAGTCATTACCAACTCACACCAGTGCAGTCCCCCCACCCCACCCCCCCAGGAACTCACAACTTAGACAACTGCAAATACTACGGTAGCTTGTTAGTTTTTAGTACATTGGTGACAAATGAAGTTTCCTCAGAAAACTAAATTAATTTCTGGGCTAGCTGTTTGCGGCATTGTAGTTTAGAAAGGTATAATTTCATTTATTATTGTATTTACACTTAATATATGCTGAAGTAGCTAAATCAAAAAATGAATCTGTAATCCCGATATCAGTCAAATCAGTCATTTGAATCTAAATACATCGAGGCTGCATTAAATTTAGCACAATTTTACCTTAACCCAGGTTGCAGAGTACTAAAGTCAAAACAGTAGGGCTGGTAATATTAGCACAGGTAAAAGCACCCCTCTCTTTTATAAAATGTATTCCTCTAAAAAAATCTAACATATAAAATGTTTCTTGCATTGATAGGCTTTATATGAACACTGTGTAGGAGCAAATTCTAGAGGTAAGTTAAGGCTGACGCTTCATTAGTATCAAGTAATATTAAAAAATGATTACAAAAGAAATGTATAATTACCCAATTAAACGTAGCCACAGCACCTATGAGCAGCACGGAAGGGCGCAGAGGTGAACTCGTCTGTTCACAGACACAGCCGTAGGACAAGGGGGGCACGGTGACTAAGGATCTGCCGTCTGCTGCCCATACCCGTGGCAGTGTGTAAATCGAACCCGTTTCACTTCCACAGCGCTTGGGTTTAAAGTGCGGTCTTCCATTTGACCGCACTTTAGAAAAGTTATTACCAAAGAAAAAATAAGATTTTTTTTTTTTTTTAACCAAATTAAATGTACTGCGCCTATTTGAGTGTTAATGTGTCCCACCAAACATCAAGGTATAGAGATGAGCAAATGTGAACTTCTTTTTTCTGCAAACATTCCAGTGAGACACCACAATGCAAACAATCTGTCTGATACCCATACCCGTGGCCGTTTGTAATAGGAACCTTTTTCACCTCCTCGGTGCTTGGTTTTAAAGTAAAACTCATCTAAGAAAGATAACAAATAATTTCCCTCTTCCGTTTTACAAGAAAAATAAAAAATTATTCGGTGTATCATTCGAAAACGAAGGCTTTAACAGAAAGACGGTAAAAAGACAGAAGTCTTTAAACGAGCACAGAGGTTTCGTATCTGTTCCTGGTGACTTGGCAATATGACGACGGCGGTACGTCCCGTCGTTGGTCAGCACCTCCTTCACAGACTGGTCCCCCCATGCCTTCCACATCAGAGTGGAGCGTGATTCCCAAGAGGAGCAACGGGGATCATGGGATAGCGCTGCTGGATGTGTGGGTGGCTCTTTGTCTGTGTCTGATATCCATTTCTTCATCCTGAGACAGACCAACAGGCGCAGTGCGGTGTGAACACTGTATTTTGTATGAGACGCATTAAGTACACATGAAACAAGAGGGATAAGCAGTGTAGGGAGGCGAGGGAAGAGATCTGGCCTTGTATTCTCTCTTTTATTTTAACAATAAATCTGGGCTTACTGTATCTGCAGTCTCCTCCCCCTCTGTGTGTTCACTGCAGTGATTGGACAGCTCGTAGTCAGACAGAGCGCTCCCCACTGCCTCCTCCTCGTAGTCTGTCTGGTAGTCCGACTCGTCTGGGAGACGAGAAGAACGGGACACAGAGGAAGTATAGTTTAGTTTTCCCCCCTCCCCAATTCATTACAATAACTTTTGGTAACGGGAGAACAGCAAACAACGGAGACAAGGCCAATACGGCAGGTCCCCGCAGAACGTCGGCGAACCATCAACCAGCACTCACCGTCCACGATCGCCTGCTTGACAGGTTCGATCCGAGAGACTATCTCCGCCAGGTCCGTGAAGGAGGCATTTGGGCACGTTAGCACCTGTGTGACAAACATAGCGCGGGCGGGGGGGTATTACTTCATCAACTTCATCAAACGGACGGTAAACACACAGACAAGGGCCTGACTGCTTTAAACCAATTCAGACAACTGCTCTGCCACAGTCAGTCCATAATTCATTCATTTGCTTAGCGGACACACTCATCCACAGCATTCCTGGGGCCTGGTCAGAGGACCACTGGACCTACTCACATTGTTGCTCTTAGTGTTGTGGAACTCCTCCTGGTGTCTGTCCTTCAGCATCTTATCCACCACGCCGCTGCGAGCCCACACATCGAACACCGTCTTACCGTGCTGGTAGCCCACTTCCTGTGAACACGAAGAAGAAAAAAATAATCTTACTCTCATCATCGGACTCGAACCCATAAACCTAAACCGCTGCCAGCCCAGCAGCGTAGCGCTTTCCACCAGCGGGAGAAGGCTTTTTACACTCACAGCGATCTCGTCGAACTTCCCAAACTCCAGCGTGCCGTAGCGGTCGATGGGCGGTCGGATGTACTCGCAGTAGTCACTGTTCTTCACCGACTCCAGCTGCCGGACGCAGCACACGTAGGCCAGGCGCGTCTGGATCTCCGCCATGTTCAGTACCTGTGGGGGGAAACCGTCTCACATCATCACAGTACATCCACAACAGCTCCTGCCCTTTGGGACCATGTCCTCCAAAATTCTTCCAAAATCTTCCTAATACAAACTAGTTTAAAAATAAACATTCTCAGTGGAATCCAGAACTATCCAATAGATTTACTGGGAAGAAGAAAATAAATAAATAAATAAAAAGATCAGTCACTCAGATGCATC
Organism: Hiodon alosoides; assembly: GCA_025775065.1. Taxonomy (NCBI): domain Eukaryota; kingdom Metazoa; phylum Chordata; class Actinopteri; order Hiodontiformes; family Hiodontidae; genus Hiodon; species Hiodon alosoides. The sequence continues at coordinate 9,001 of JAOYSI010005726.1, forward strand.
TTCCCATCGGTTTAACCTCAAATCAATGTTGGCTTGTCTTCACCCTTAACGATCCTTTGAAAGGCAGTAGAAAAGATCCTGGAGCATCCAGAAGTGGAGAAACCTCAGTAAGAACGGAGAGGCCGCGGTCACCTTGATTTTTTCAGCCAGGGGGTTAAAGCGGTTCCACAGCAGCCACCAGCCGGACAGCGAGTCGCCGTAGTTTGTGAGGTGGGTCTCGTCCTGGCTGCCCACGTCGATGGCGATCACAACCTTGGCACCCAGAGAGCGAGCCACATCCGCTGGAAGATCCGAGACCGGGGAGAGAGAACGTGGGAGATTATTTGATGTACATAGTTTCAGAGGTCTTTTTGCAGTTGCAGGAACATGATTTTGTGATTGATGGGGAGTTCCACCTCTATTCCACCTCTCTGAACGCTTTGTATCTCATCACATTCAAGCCAACGTCCATCACCCTGACTAAGAGCATGAAATTCACAGCAGAAGGAAGTTGGGCAGGACGCAGACCTGGGAGATTGTTGATGTAGCCCCCATCCATGAGGAGATGTCCATCTTTGGGGTCACAGAGCGGAGGCAGGTACCCGGACAGAGACATGCTGGCGCGAACGTATCTCCAGAGGGAGCCTGCGGGGCCAAGAATCATGCCACGGTATCTAACCACTGCCAAAGTGAACGCACAGCTCATCTTCACCCACATGGTTTTAAACAAAAGTATACAGACGTCCTTGTTCCTTGGCAGTAACCTTAACATCCTTCGTATAGTCGTGCCAAACAACCGCAGCACTGTTACAGAATACACAAAGTAGAATATAGATGGATAAATTCAGACCATCGGTGTGTACTCTCATAGTGGAGGCAGTAATGTCAGTAGTGATGTTGAAGTAAGGGATCCACAGGTCCTTTGGGGAGACAGGAGAAAGAAGGAGGTTTTGAGCCTGTGAAACAGTCAACCAACGGGGGAGAACACAGACTTGCTCGTGATGCCTCTTAAATGCATAGCTTTTACTACAAATGGCGGATTGCGTAAAGCGCCCCCATCAGGGCTCTGATGGAGGCACCACCCACCAGGCTGTGTATCTATGCATGTGTGTGTGTGTGTGTGTGTGTGTGTGTGTGTGGCATTAGCGTGAATGTGTGTGTGTGTGTGGGTGTGTGTGTGTGTGTGTGTGTGCGGCGTTAGCGTGAATGTGTGTGTGCGGCGTTAGCGTGAATGTGTGCGTGTGGCGTTAGCGTGAATGTGTGTGTGCGCGTGTGTGGGTGGCGTTAGCGTGAATGTGTGTGTGTGTGTGTGTGTGTGTGTGTGTGTGTGTGCCGTTGGTTTGTTTAGGAGTGACTTGGTGATACTCCTGGTCTTCAGGAGGTCTGTGAGGTTCAGTTGGTGTCCTCTCACCTCGATCTGTTTACTCTGGAAGACCCCACTGATGCTGGAGTTGAAGGCTGCCCCAGAGAACATGGAGGTGACTGGGTAGGTCAGATCTAGCACCTTCTTAAACACTGAAGTCATCTCCTGTGGGAAGCGGACAGGATAGAGACGTGTTGACGTCCAGGGACAGAGGCGATACGTCTTTATCGTGGTCCACAGGCGTGTGCGACGGACAGCCAATGTGCTGAACGCCGGCCCCCGCAGCTCACCATTGACCATTCCCGCGCTCGAACCCTCGTGCGACTGTAGCTCCTGTCCTCGGCGTACAGCGCCGCCATCAGGGCCCCGATGGAGGTGCCGCCCACCAGGTCCACGGGGATCCCGGCCTCGTTCAGAGCGCGAAATATCCCCACCTGGGAGCAGCCCCTGTGCGAGAGAGAGAGAGGTGGAAGGGTTAGGGTAGGAGTGAGGGGGGGGGTCAGGCAGCTACGAAACGCTGAACGAACGTTAAGCAGAAACGCTGAACGAAAGTTAAACAGAGACACCGAACGAGCGTAATCACAGTCGGTGAAGTGCTTGCGCATTCAAGCAGACAAGTTAATTTTAGACGCAGACACTGTACACGGCTCCCTAGTTGTGGACCCCATGGCAACCAGCGCTCTATCGGTACCTACTGTAAGGCAGATCCCCATTGCGGAGCCTGGCGGCAAGACGAACAACACATGTGTTATCAGACTGAACTGAGAAGGAGTATACCCACCTGAGGCCATCTCCTGACCATGACTGACGAAAGGGGCGAAAGGACAGAAACAGAGACGCCATCAAAAGAAGAACACAGATACAGACACAAGTAGATTAGCTGGAACGAGAAGAAGCCGCTGACACAACTCCGCAGGGTTGATTAATGTCACCACCGGCCAGTTGCTGCAGTAACAGCAGCCGTCGGGAACTGGTGAAACTGAGAGGTGTAGAATATAGATGCACACAATCCCTGTGCGAAGAACAGCACCCCCTACCCACCCTTACGCTACACTTCACCACAACCCGCTTTGGCAAAGGGGTCAAGAATGGCCGGGCCGACGGGGTCAAAGTTCGCACCTGGCTCCACCTCCTCCAAGCACCAGCGCGATGGCGTTACCCGTCAGAACTCGGGCCAGGCGAGAAAAGTCCGAGTGGCGGTCGGGCGGCTTCTGGAACACGCGCTGGTACATCTCTCTCTGAGGGACAGGGGTACACAGAGTCGGGGCGGGTGGGAAAGCCAGCACAGGGATTGTAGTGGACAGGACCATAAAAACGCACAGTCTTTACCACGCTGCAGCTCTGTGAGGTAGACGGCACAGCAGGTTTTACAGGAGGAAGCGCATGTGGGACTGTAATTAACTTACAGACAGGCTCAATATTAACAATGAGCCGATCATGTGTGGTGCCTGCAGGGGTGTGAACATCGTGAGACGAGCCGTTTCCTGCGTGACAACGGATCCTTCGTCGTTTCTGGGCACATCACCAATCGGCCCCCGTTAAGCGGACTTGAGTTTACCAGCTTGGGCAGGCTCCTCTTGGTGAACACCCGGCGGGGGCAGGACAGGTGCAGATGGCGCGAGATCCAGCTGCGCATGTTGAGCCAGTCCACAGTGCCCTGGGGCGGCGGGCCGTCCTCGCGGTGCAGCAGAACCAGCTGCTTCTGGGCGCGGACCGCACTGCCCTCCAGCATGCGCTCCAGCTGCAGGACCAGGACAGAGGGAGCGGCGGCCGTCACGGGGGCGGGGCGATGAGGAGGGACTGGACCTACATTTTTTAATTCTCTTTCATTTCTAACCTGACTGAACGTTTCTCTGCGTAAGAATGAGTGACCGTGAATTTTACGCTGCATACACTGGATTGTTCATGAAAAAACATGCACATTTCATTCTGTGTTGAATTACAAGCGAATACTGATCCACGGTTCCATTGTCTAGCAAGGAAAGGGTTAACATGCTTGCTTTGTGAAATGACGTCCCCTCTCTCACATGCAGACCTGAGCCGTTTTATGCTGCATTACAGAGCAGTTTGAATCCCACGGTAAACCATCAAAAGACGCGGCGCCACTTGCTGGACAACAGACAGAATGAAGTGGCACTGTCCTTGCCAGACCTCTCCCTCCCACTGACCTCCCCCACGGCGGGGTCCTGCTCCCCCAGGCCCACGATGATGATGCAGTCGGCCTGTCTGATGCAGCGCTGGGTCCAGGGCGTGAGCGAGCTGTCCGACTGGTAGAGCACGATGCGGTGGATGTCCTCCTGCTGGCCAAGCCAGCTGGATAGGCGGTACTCGTGTACACTGAGAGGGGGGGGGAGAGCTTTGTATCACCAGGGCAGTACTAAACAAGCCAACGGCACGCGCACGCGCACACGCAAGGGAAATGTGGATTGGCAAACAAATGCCTCTAGGGGGGGAAAAACAAACACAAAGACTGAGGGGCAAACCAAGGGACGCCAACTGTCCTTCACTGACCTATCCAGGGCTGCAGATCCCAGACGCTGCTTGATGATGCCGCTGGTCAGAAGCAGGGTGGGACCTGGGTCGACGACAGGGAGGAGGCAAGTTTAACGGGTGCTGGACTGACCGTGCAAACAGTGAGGATTGAAACAGGAAGAGGAGGGGGTTTCAGACCGATGGCACTCAGAGCGTGCTGCAGCTCCAGGGTGAAGGCGGTCAGGGGCACCTCCTCTGACACAGGCAGGATGGACACCGTGGACAGGTTAGAGGCCGGGTTCCCAGCGTCCCACTTACTGCCCGGCGTGTGCAGGGCCAGGCTTCGGGCTGGAGAGACAAACACCAAGATAGACAGGCAGCACGCACACGCACAGGCATATTCTCACACACACACACACACACACACACACACACACACACACACACACACACACACACACCACCACAAAAACTAACACACACACACACACACACACACACACAAACACACACACACCAACACACACACACAC
>JAOYSI010005727.1:0-13345 GCA_025775065.1 Hiodon alosoides
TTCCACAACACACTTCAACGAGACTAACCATTCCACAACACACTTCAACGAGACTAACCATTCCACAACACACTTCAGCGAGACAAACCATTCCACAACACACTTCAACGAGACTAACCATTCCACAACACACTTCAACGAGACTAACCATTCCACAACACACTTCAGCGAGACAAACCATTCCACAACACACTTCAGCGAGGCTAACCATTCCACAACACACTTCAGCGAGACTAACCATTCCACAACACACTTCAGCGAGACTAACCATTCCACAACACACTTCAACGAGACTAACCATTCCACAACACACTTCAGCGAGACAAATAATTCCATGGCACACTTCAAGGCGACTGTGGCACGCGTCCGTCTCACGGACACGTATGAGAGTGGTACGGGCACGAGCGTCGACACCTGCTGGGAAACCAGCTGATTAACTGCCTTTATTTACACCTTGGTTTGGCCAGCAGGGAGACGGGTAGTGGAGCTGGCAGCAGAAAGGAGCAGTACAAGAGAAAGACGAGAGGAAAACTTCTAACCGTGGCGAAATACGCCAAACCCGTGATCCCGTGAGGGACCCAGACGGCTTGGTTTTTTGTTTGCACTCGGCTGGACCAAATAAAATGAGACGGAGCCGCAAGTGAACTGAAGCCGGCGTATTTCCAGCTGCGTGCCACAGCGACAAACTATGCCAGGGCACACCCACTTTTCTCAGTTGAATCGATAGCTGATAAATATCGCTTTTACTAAGGTTACATTCTTACTTCATGTTTTGAATCCTCTGCAAAATACTTCGTCTTCAACAGCTAACACACACACGTTTTCAAAATCTTACTGAATTAGATACTTTATTGAATTGGATCATTTGCTGAATCGGAAGAATTCCCAGTCGCAAGAATTTGCAGGAAGTGCGGTCCTCATAATGGCAGGTGTGATTATTACTTATTACAAACAAATTTAAAACAAACAAATTGCATTTGATTCAATATCGTATTAAGACAACCACTGCGTTGTTCTAGGGCTGTAATTAATCAGTTTTCTCTGTGTTCTCATCTAAGACTGTGCTCAGTATTCATGGCATAATTGTTTGCTAGCCTGTCATGACACTGGCCTGTGAAAGAAGGTTAGACCGCTTCTGGTGGCAAATCAGATCATAAAAAATTAACTAAAAAGGTTTGTTCGAAAGAACGAGTTACTTTTTTGATTGGGCATTCAGATAAGTGGCAAGTCCGTGGAAAACCATGTCTCAGAAAAGTCTCTGAAAAGTCATATCGTCGATTCATCGTGATTTAATAATAGGAGGAACTTCAACTTTTGCCACCTACATTTGAATGTTTGACCTCCTACATTTAGAAACTACACCTTTATTAAAATTGAAAGTCGGATACCTTGCTTGCTAAGGAATTGAAAGTATTTCACAAGTTTTATATTTTTGAGTTGTGATTTTGGTTAGATGGAACATTGTTTAAGACTGCACATTATGTTTCCTTTACATTGGTTTGAATTGCCTTTGTACAGCATTTTACAGCGTACCCGGGCAGTTCACAAGGCACTGGTCTGGGAAGGGCTTTTAAAATAAGGTTAATGTCTTATACATGCAGAAAATTAGACATTATTAGAACAGTTTTATTTGCAGCAGCAGCATTAGTAGTAGGTCAGGTGCTGGTGATCTCATGATATTAAAAACGTATAAATTCACAAATTATACCAAAATTATTACTTTTAATTCGGCTGAGACCAAATCAACATTTTGGCGACCCGTTAACTGCCCTTCACATAACCGTATTCAACGGCGCTTTTTTTTTTGTAAGGATATTACTTCTTCTACTCATGAAGTTTGCTGAACATTGCATGAAACTGCGATTTAATACAGTTATGTGATGTGTATTAACAAATTGCCACAGTTTAGATTTTTTCCCAGCCTTAGGGCTGGATCAAATAAAACCAGAAAAAAAAAAAGAAAATTCCCAGTACGTGCCCTAAACAGATTTTATTTCAGTCTAATTAAAGCATACATTTCTTCAGGCTACGCGTGCTCGTAGCATGTGCAGTTTGTGAGCACGCCGTCCATCTCAGCGACACTCCTGATGGAGTGAGGTTCACCTTGATCCTTCAGCAGTGACGCTGCCTCCACTATGGATTCCTCATTTCAGTTCTGTTCTGTTAGGTTCGGCTTTAATGAGTCTCTGACTATTTAAAGACAGCATCTTTAGTGGTGAAAAAAATATTGTGGCAAGAGACCTTTCTATCAACTCCGTATGGGTGCCATATGATACGAACGTGAGCATAATTTTTTCCAATCATTTATATTAAAATTTCAACTTAACCCTCTTTCTCTTTTTTTAAACTCTTTAGTTTGGATTAGTTTATAATTTTATTTTTCCCACTGGCCAAATCCTCTTCCCATCGAGTGTCAGTTTTAATTGGTCTTATTTGTTATTAATTCTCAAGATAGCATTTATGCAAAGGAGTGTCAACGGCACTGGTCAAATGAAAAAGTCTTGTCGCGTTGGTGTGATTTCTTCAGTAGTTGTCCCATTTACGGACCACTTCCTATTGTCTGGGAAGCCTGCCAGGGACCGTGTTTGCTATGACCGACTCATGCCTATCGAGATAAACACTAGAAAGTTGGGTTTAAGCATGCTTAACACCATTTCCAGATAAGCCTTTAGCACCTGGTGCTCACGCTCCAGCAGGGCATGAAGGGTCTCTACCAACCGTTGACTTTAACTGGGCCGCGCCACCAAGGCCCGGAAGCCAGCCAGCTGGGACTGCGGACAGGGATGCTGTAAACACAACACTGGGCGGCTCAAACCGGGTGAGACCGGCGGGTGACGTCAGCGGGGCCACATAGTGGCAGAGAAGCTGAGAAGCAGAGGAGCTGGCGGCCGGAGCTTGTGTAAACGGTCTCACCCTCTTCTGGGTGGCAGCGGGGATTGATCGTCCTAGTTTAGTGTGTTTGGTTCAGTTTAGTTAACTGCCTGTGTAATCTGTGTAATAAAAACACAATTACTTAGGTAATACAACAGTTAATACACCTCTATAAGATAACCTATATAAATACCCTACTCAAAACCTCTACATATTTATCGACAGCAGCGAACATTAACGGAAAGACTGGCCTTTCAATCACAAATCATATTTATCAGCTGGGCCCTATTAGAAGTGCCTCTCTATTGTAGCAACAGTAATGGTGGCCCCTTTTGGTATCTTTTAATGCTAGATTAAAATGTTTAGTTATATTTTTCACAGTCATCATAACTCCTCACCTGTACATCGTGTACGTCTCTGAGTCACGTCATACACAATTAGACTTTTTTTACTAGCAACCCATTAAAGCCCTAATTTAATGTTATGGGAGGTGTCGATTGTTACTACTGAATGCGATTAGTGAAGGCGGTTAGTGAGGAGAACAAGGTCGAGTTAACCAGAAGCTAAGCAAGGTTATGGTCAGTTCTCCTAGAGCAAAGCAGCAACCAGATTTTGAGGTCCTGGCTTTTGAGGATTTTGATTTTGAGGACCAAAATCTGGTTCAGGTGAGAGAATGGAAAGAGAAGTGTCAGGACCCAACCGCTCTGGGATGAACATGTTTTTCTGATATGCTGCAACACCTGATTCTGGAAAGAGGGACATGGAAGTTTAGACATGGAAGCCTTGCTCCCCCCCGTCCCAGGGCAAAGGCAAGGGATCTCAGTGTTTCAGATTCCGGTTCAGATCTGGAAGCAGTACCATGGTACCAGCGGACACTTTGGGGAAGAGAAGACACTGAGGACTAGACTCGGCAGGGCTCGAGTTTTCATGGCGCCATTCCGACTGAGACCCACCGAGCCTGTCATTGTGTCCGAGCCAGAACCAAAAAAACATCTTTTTTAAAAATGAAGACTTGGTCCTAAAATTGGAACTTGGTCCTGAAAGCCAGAACCTGCATTCAAGCAAATGATGGAATTAACCCCCAACTTTTATGGGAATGAGAGTTGCCTGAACGACCACAGTAGGTTGTGGGGGGGACGGGGGGACGGGGGGGGGGACGTGATATATACTTATGATCTGGATAAGTATAAGTACTCAGATTGAGTATAGCACTTCTTTACAAAGCAGGTTGTCTTTGAGTGCTTTACAATAGCCATTTACTAGTCATAAGTGGATCTTCTGGAAAGGTTGGAATAATAAAAAGCTATTAAGTAAGTAAAAAAGGGCCTAAAAGCCCTGTAAAGGAAGTCAGGTAACAAAAGTCCACGCTATTCCGGATCTTCTGTAGAGGTGAATACACGATGATTATAAATGGCCATTTAGTGCAAATAGGTCATTCTGCAGCCATCTCTCTTCCCAAAAGATGATGGATGGCTTGGGAACATGCTGTAATGCTCACTGTGACTGGGTCATTGGCCTCACCAAGAACAGAGAGAGAGAGAGAGAGAGAGAGAGAGAGAGAGAGAGAGAGAGAGAGAGAGAGAGAGAGAGAGAGAGAGAGAGAGAGGATTGGAGGAGTTTGGAGAAGCAGAGAGAATTCACAAAGAAAGAGAACTGAAAGGCTGAGGCCTTCACGGATGTTAAGCTGGAGCAGCCCTGAGGGTTTGGGGGCAACATGTAAGAGGGATCACCTGACTAAAAATAGGAAGGGTTAAAAAAATAAATACATTTGGGATTCTACTTCCAAAGAGCATATTTTGCAGAAATAAGTGAACCAGACAGGTATCACTGTCATCGTTGTCATTGCTATTACTACTTTACATGATTATGAAACCTGTGTGTAAACTTTATGTTGAATGTCCTGATCGTGTCCTACTGAATGAAATCAAAATCTAAACTATTATCAGAATAACCTGACACCCTCCATCATACCTACAAATCGTTCAGTTCTGTCACTCCCCTAATGTTCTCAAAGGAATAAAAGTGTTCCTTTGACAAAATCTATCTGAAAAGATAAGTGTTTATTGAATTCAGGAATACAGAATGCAATTATCCTGTATTTGCTACATGTGTAGGCTGTAGTGGCTTTGAACCAACAATAAACCTTGAACCAATCATTCCCGATCAACCTATTATTGATTTTACAGAGCTGATTAGCTCTGATTTCTTAGAGTTCTATTTTTATTGTCACCAGCGTTTCATTATTTTCAACATTTGATCACGTTCAACATTTGATCAGTGCATCCTCATTTTAACACAATGGAACTTTAATAATGATAAAATGCAAAAAAAAAAATAGGCTCTTTAGTTTGTCAAAAGGTTAATTGCCCAATCTAAAACGCCACAAAATCAACATTCAAGCTTTATAATACATAGTGTGAGGAAACATGGATTCATTGTTTTCAGTCTTTTAGCAAATAAACGAGAGGCTTCAACCACCTGGACCTGATTTCCTTCTTTACCTGGAGCAGGAGTAAAATGTCTTGCAGAGTTAAATTTAAAAACCTGTAGGTATAGACATGGCTATTGTGGTGGACTATGGAGTTCTCCTCTGTGCTAAAAAAAAAAATCCTGTGACCAGATAATTTTTTCAGCAGAAATTGAATGCTTAAAACAGTAAACGACTGGCAGGAGGGTTGCCATTAAGTTACTGTAAAATAAACGTCTTTTTTCTGTCACTCAAATTTATGGTTTTATACTGTTAATAAAAAATACAGTAGGAACTGTTTTTTTGATTACTTTCACAGTATATTACTGTTAACTGACTTGTATAGAAATACATTATATCGCTGCCTTTGTCTTTTACGGTCTCCTATAGTTGACTGATTTGTTTAAATGCACTATTTGGTTTTTAGTTTTTACATAAATTTTAATAAACCTAATAAACCTTTTTTTCTAACCTAAACAAATACTGACTTAGCAGGTTATACACACAGGAATAGCCACACTACATATGATTAAAGGCACCTTTGTTAAGAAAAGGGCGATAATAGACCTTACTGGTTGTCAGTCTTCCCAAAATCTCTGTCCAAAGCTGCAAGCACAGAAGGCAAACCATAGCCAAATGTCCTTTGTGAGTGAAGAACTGAGCTAAATCACTGATTTTTTAATTATGTAATTATAATGTGAGAGGGAAAAAATCCCCAGCTTCTCGTTGCACTTTACTTTATATTTTAATATAAAGTTTTAGACTGCACATGCAGAACAATTATTCAATGCTAAATTGTTAAACTAGTGCTGACAAAAACCTGAGACAGAGCCTTCTCTCTCAAACTGCCTTTGGCTTTTTGTTGAAAATAGTGCAATAAAAGTCACTTAGGATCAGAAGTATTTACATGATCAACTATATCACCTTTTTTGGCTAACAACATAAATATTGAGAAATATGAAACAGTGTTCAGAATACTAAACCAGGTGACCAGAACAAAACAGTTCAGTTGAAGAAACTGCATCATGATAGTGTTTTGAATCTGTAAAGCAGATTGAATTAATGAGCTTTTTGAAAATGATTCAGTTTCTGTATGATTCACAATTCAAGTTCATGACAACAATTTTCAGACGTTATAGCATTTTTAAAGACATCTGGCAAACCTTGCTTTGTGGAGTACACAGTTACAGACAGCTACATCATAGTATTACAACAGAACTCTCAGATAATATCTTTCCCTATATCATGTAACGTGAATGCTGAATATATTGACCAGCTTTAAGGCATATCAGTGGTGCAAAAAAAAAAAATCTCACCAAATAATTGGTGAGATGGGGATGGATGAAGAAACAGATGTGCAGTTTAGCGAAATTGCTTTTTCCAGAATGCAAAAAAATACTGCATGATACTGTTACTTAAGATCCTTTGGATGGCTGAATAGTAGTAAAGTGCTGTAATTTAGAAATGCATTATAGTTCTGTTAAAAAACCGTCAATGGAGCGTAATTTAAAAGATTGTCTTCTGTATTAACAGTAAAACGCTGTTTTTAAAAATAACAAGTTAATACTGTTGAAATCCTGCTGTAAATTTTAATTTCATCTAATTGTCTGTGCTGTATCAGGTCAGGTGAGTTACTCAAGTCTCCAAGAGCATTTCATCTCTTGAGGCGTCCTTCAGCGGTTGAAACCGAAATCGCTCTTAAAATAATAACCATGGGGGATACTTTTAATTCTAAAAAAGAAAATGAGCTGGGAAGAATTCTTATATAATTTGAGCAATCTACTGATAAAGTCAGTCTTTCAGAGATCTAGAGCATTTTCAGTCTTTTGACTTGCTGAAAATGGCCTTGGTTTTATATACAATTACAGAATGTTTTAAAGGTTTTCTTGGAAGTTAAGTTCCCAGTGTAATCGTTAAAACTCACAGAACTTATCAAAGAAGTATTTAATAATATCACACACCACATCACATAGATTGACGTCAAGGAGAAGACTGCAATTAGGAGCTAAATAGAAATAACTTCATGAATATTCAATATCAGTATTATGCAAATGATTAAATTCCGTCTCTTCATTCTGAGATGCCATCCTGATTTAACAATTTTTAGTTGCATATTAATTGTACGTTGCTCTGAACATGCTCATTATTTGAATATGCTAATATTAAAAATATCCCATAGATTGTATCAGCCAGGATACATCTGTTTAATGCATTTGAAGGCAGCTGCTCCTGACATTGAAACCTGGCCCTGCTTGTCACTTTATGGATTATTAGTGTAAATAATCCACTTTCCTTACCGAAATGGATAAAGCTGTTCTTCTTTTAAATATATCTGTTCTAATTCCTATGCCAATCTGTTCAACAACACTAAGGTAGCATCCACCTGTTCCTGACATTAAAATGGAAGCTTTGTACATAAGTCTAGTTGATAAATTTAGTCACTTCTCTCAATGGAACAGATGCAATATTGTTGGTTATTTGCAATCGTTTTGCTTTCCTAGATTTCTAGTAACTGGAAACTGTCTTTTACTTTTTTTAATGTACTGTTAAGCGACTCACTTTAGCCATGAGAAGTTAGAAGCTGAAATGAGGTTTCAGATTTTGGTGTGGGTCTGTCATACAGCCACGATCACAGGTAATGGTTTCAGGTAGTGCGTACTAGCAAGCCTCTCTCATTCCCTACCTTGTCTCCTGTTGGAGACACTTTAGCTGTAGACAAGACCACATCTCTGTAAACAGTAAGCAGAGTGTGAAACTCTCTCATGCACCGTTAATGGAGCCACAAATATCAGTGCTTTCTGTTCTCTCTGTGATCATTAGTAAGAAAATCTAAAAGTCAGACTAAACCATAATTAACTTCAGGATACATTTGCAGTGTAATTCATTATCTGCAACCAATGCACAAAAAAAGAGAATAATGTAAATAAACCCAAATTCCCAAATCTGGAAAAAAAAAACAACAAAACAAAAACGAATCCTTCTTACTTTTTTTTATATAAACTGCCTTCTGTTATGTAATCCCCTTGATGGGGTATGGCATTGGATGTCTGCACCAAATAATTACGTTCATACCTCTGTGAAAGTTTGGCTTCAACATCAGAGAGTCTCAGTCAGCAGACATAAAAATAAATAACAAGTTTTCAGGCTAAAGTAAATCATTTTATTTTGCATTTAATCTCTTTAACCGCCTATTTGTACCCACATTATTCAAGGTTCAGTATTCCCATAACTGAAAACTCCAAAGACTTTTTGACCGCTCGACATTATTTTGGAATTGGTGAATTCATCTATAAGAACTTGATTTTTAGTCTAGCATAGGTGCTTAGAAAATCTGAATTATTAATGGTATAGAAATGTTTACTTTTTATTTAACTCAAATGTTCATCTTTGGTGGGCAAGTTCCAGGAAAGCAATTTATATAAATGGAAAAGCTTAGAAAAAGTAGATTTAGGAAAGATTTCCCAATGATAGCATTTCTGTCATGTCTTGGAAGACATGGAAACCTGGAAAACATAATCAATCCCTCTTAAATTGTCATGAAATTGAAGTGATTACCTCGGCGTCCATATAAGGTTGTTGGCAACAGTTACATGTGCATGGTAATTACATATGCCTGATAGTTACATGTGCTGGATAGTTTCACATGCTGTGTAATTACATGCTATGGATAATTACATGTGCTGGATAGTTTAAATCGCAGGATAATGCATAACTGTTTAATTTATGTTGTGTACACACATATCCCATAAATATAAAAACGATTGAAACATTCTACTATTTTATTTTGATAAGGGAGAGACTTTTTCCTTTATACAGGCTTTTGTACTTACTTATACTTATATATGTAGTTATAGTTATCGTTACTTATACTTATATATGTAGTTATAGTTGTAGTTACTATAAGGCAGAAGAAACATATTCTGCTCTTGCACATTCCCAAGTGAATCCTGGTGTGCTGCAAATATTAGATGAAGCTACATCTGAAAGACAGCTTTCCCTGGCCAGAGCATTCTTCAAAGTTCTGATTCGGTCCCAGTCCTAGTGTTGTGAAGTTGTCTTTCCGGTTTTGAAATTGTGAGGGTTCCGTACTTTAAGTCTGGGATAGATAATGACATCAGAGAAGTAAGACAGGAGTTTTTGATTATCAGCAAAACTGCACAGACCCAAAGGTGTGATTATCACAGGGGAGCTGTGGAGTTTCAGTAACTCGGATGGCAGTAGGAACCACAGGACAATTAACTAGATAATTCGGTATGTTTCACTTGGGTGTGTTGGAGTGGGACTTCCTCTGACCACGTACAGCTTTTAAATGCAATTCATTTTAGTGCATAAATGCATGCAATGTTGGAAACAAAACAGGAAACAGTGTTTTCTATCACTACAGTAGTAGCCGGTGATACCATGACGTTATACAGGAAGAGAACGTGAATCCTCTATTTGAATCCACCAATAGGTATATCCCTCATTTTGCAGTCATTTCATTCACATTAGGTAGCACTCCCCAAAACCCAAACCTTATATAAGTAAACATCATACCACCGAGGTAATTAGTGGTCTAATTTGTTGTCAATGAGAACAGATGTAAAGCATGCTAGTGTTTCTTGGAAATGACTCTGAGGAGAATGTGGAGCAGGAACAGGCGAGTGTGTAACAGGAGAGAGGCTTTCAATGGCTTCCATATACTCATTCGCTAGGCTTTTGTTACACATGAAGGGCGAATAAAAATCATTTTCAATTTTTAAACAATGTTCCTCAAATTAATGACTTTATATTGGTCAGGCTATGTGAACATAGATTTCACTTCTATGTTTGTATTGTAGTTTATAATCTCTAATGCTAAATGTCATTCAAATGCTTTTGTAAATGCTGTGAATATTTTTTAAGTAAAAATTTACCCCATGAAGAAAGGGTGGCATGCATGTGAGATTATCAACATATGCTAGTTGATTAGAAATTAAATTTATGTGCAGTGTAGGAGTACTGGGGTTTAAAAGAATTTTACTGACCTCAAATGGCTCAATAAATATACACAAGCATTTTCTAAACAAAATTGATTTGCCAGCTTTATTAATATTCTCTTTCATGTAAAATGTTTACGCACATTCAAGGGATTAGTAAGAAAATAACTCTATCAGTTTCCCCTAATAGCTTTTAAAATCAAGTAGAATACAGGCACAGAAATGAGTTTGTCGGCTTAAGTGATGCATTTTAATAAAACATTTCCCACCCTCAGCTCTAAATACTCCTTTGAGAATCAAACAGAAAGATACAAGTCAGGGCTGTGAAAATATAAAGATTTACAAACCCTGACTCTGTTTGGGTCTTAATGAGTTTTAAATGCATGACTAAAGAATCAAGGATGTTTTGCGCTACAGACAATGGATTGAGTAGTGCAAATGAACATTTTCTTGCCTTCAGGTGACTATATTCAGAATTTGGGAAATTTCAGCTTGATTTTTTTACTTCTCTTTATTAACATTGCAATCAGTGCAGAAGGCTTTTTCTGCAGTAGGTTTTGAAGAGCAAGTGGGTGTCAGACACTGAGATCGAGCTACCTCCTCCCGTGGTCTGTGAGTTCATTTCTGGAATGCTTCAGACGTATTCCTCGCCAGCTCCTGCTGTAGAGCTTGCCAACTTCCACGTACAGACCTTATTTCAGTTAAAATTGCTTTTCATTACGTACTCATTTGAAGGTCGGCCTGCTTGAAAAATGTAGTGACGCATCCAATATTCCAAAATGTTATTACTTCCCGAATTGGTTACTGTAATGGACTCTCAGGAATAGAGTTAGGACATATATTCATATAATTCTGTTGCTAAATGCAGAAATTCTATAAAATCTTATGTTCCATGAGATGAAGCCAATACCTAAGGTGAATTTACATCTCAAACATGTGTTTTGTTATGCATTCTGCATGTGTAAGTTCTGTATGTATGTGTGTGTGTGTGTGTGTATTAGTCAAAAGTATAAATGGACCCAATACCTAAGGTGAATTTACATTATCTCAGACATGTGTTTTGTTAAGAATTCTACATGTGTAGACACTGTATGTGTGTTTGTGTGTGTGTGTGTGTGTGTGTGTGTGTGTGTGTGAGAGAGTGTGCGCGTGTGCGTGTGAGTTTGTGTGTGTGTGTGTGTGTGTGTGTGTGTGTGTGTATTAGTCAAAAGTCAGCCCTTCTTTTCCTGTGACTGGAATGACTGGAATGCAACAATGATTTAAATGGAATACACCTGATGGGATTCACCAGCATGGTAGATAATGATTTCCCAGTCTTTTGAAAAGCGGTGTGGTTAATCAAGGATAAGGGGGAGATAAATGATTAATAAATAATAATCAGGTGAAAAGAATGCATTTAGGGGAGTATTTAATCATCAGTTGACGTTGGTATGTTGCTCTTGAAAACATATAGATGATAAAATAGTGACTTTGTGAATGATTTTTTCAACTAAATTGTATAAAAATGGGCTGTATGCACTGGTACTATATTATACATTTCCTAGAGCTGCCTCCAAACTTTCTGACATAAGTGCGACATAATGGGTGGGATTGCATTCAAAAGTCCAATAAAACGTTTTTTATATGGAATGTGTCTGAAATTTGTGCATATGCATATTTGGGCCATTGCATATTAAATATTAATATTTGTATGCACACTGTCACGGCTAAAAAATGAAAGGGTTCGAATCCTGAGGAAAACACTGCCCTTGGGCAACCAGTTGTTCTCAGTGTACTTACCTGGTTAAGAAAAGGATATTATCATCAGTGTCCACTATTAATTTAAGTTCAAATATTGGAAAACTGTTCAAATGTTTAGAAAACATTGACAGTGTGAGCATCATAAATCTCACATTTGCAATTAATTGAATATACCCTTAGACAGCAAAGTTAAGCAATTTGCAACATGGCTAATTAGTCAATTTCTGTATCTGAGGCATAGGATGTTCATTCCATTTTTTTCCTGCCAGAAAAAGGGCAGCGTTCAACCTACTAACACTGTTAACTTATTATACATAACAACGAATCATTTGGAAACATCTTGGAAGTTACTTTATGAAAGGTTTAACAATGTGAAATATTTTAAATAGTCATTTGTGTGCATTATTTTGCTGGATGGATGTTGATGGATACCAACAACATTAATTAAAACAGCCTGATCTCATGCTATTCATAAGAGTGTTCTGATCACTCATTTAAATACAGTTATATAAGTCAACTGACTTATTTTTTTAAAGATATACAGTTTTTGTAAGCATTAAAACATTATGTTGTGTATTGTGTATGACATGGGACTTCCAGATAAAGCCCCACACTCGATAACCACTGATCATGTTAATTGTGTTAATACATAAGCATTGTTCCTGTTTTTATGTTCCCAGAGTCAACTGAAGACATCAGTGCAGCTACATTTTTAAAATGCCCCTTTGCTGCAAGCCAACACCAATGGAACCATCCAGAGCCTTGCACTGCTGCACTACTGGATGAACAGAATTCCCAACACTGGTGAAGACATTACAGGTGAAAACATTACAGGTACAGTACCTGGGTACTGAAACAGAGACAGTGAGCATGCTATCTCAGTATATAGATCAATGTTGCTGAGGATGCTAGCTCAGTATATAGATTAGTGGTGCTGAGGATGCTAGCTCGGTATATAGATTAGTGGTGCTGAGGATGCTAGCTCAGTATATAGAGTAAGGGTGCTGAGGATGCTAGCTCAGTATATAGAGTAAGGGTGCTGAGGATGCTAGCTCGGTATATTGAGTAAGGGTGCTGAGGATGCTAGCTCAGTATATAGAGTAAGGGTGCTGAGGATGTTAGCTCAGTATATAGAGTAAGGGTGCTGAGGATGCTAGCTCGGTATATAGATTAGTGGTGCTGAGGATGCTAGCTCGCTATATAGATTAGTGGTGCTGAGGATGCTAGCTCGCTATATAGAGTAAGGGTGCTGAGGATGCTAGCTCGGTATATAGAGTAAGGGTGCTGAGGATGCTAGCTCGGTATATAG
>JAOYSI010005729.1:0-13345 GCA_025775065.1 Hiodon alosoides
ACACACACACACACACACACACACACACACACACACACACACACACACACACACACACACACACACACACTTCTGAGTGAATGAAGCAGAGGCATGTGTTGCACAGCACAGCCCCTGTCTTTGTCACAGACGGTGTGGGGGGGTGGGGGGGCAGGGCGGGGGGCTGGAATTCCAGCCACGGTCATCCTCAGTCTCCCCATTGTGATGGAAATTACACAGGGGGGCCTTGAGCGGGCCAGACGCACTTGGTGAAAAATCTTTTTCTCACACCAAAACCACGCCCCCTCACACGCACAAAACAGATGCCTCCTTGGGCGCACCATCCCTTCCACTGGGAGAGAGTAGGAGGAGGGGTACTGAAGGAGGAGGGCAAGGCGATTTTGGCTCACTTCTGCCCCGCGGAAACCTTAAAGCACCTCTCTTTCTCCATTAGTCACCAAAATCGACGCTAAATTGAAAGAAAAGAAAAAAAAAAACCTTTGAGAGGAAAACACACAAGGACGATCTTAGAAATCTTGGGGACGGCCTCGTACTCGCCCACACGGAGCCAGAAACGGCGTCACTTCAGAAGGAGCATGCAGTGTCACTCCAGAAGAGAGGAAACCACAGGTGAACCACATTGGTCTGCACCAAAATGGCCCTCAGTTGAGCCCAGATAACACCACCAGGATGGACGCCTGCATTTGTTCACACAACTCACAAAAACATTGTGTTCCAATGTGAAACCAACTGGTCTAGTAGGAGGCTGGTTTGCTATGAAACATGCAAGTGTCGCGTGGATTTCTACCCAAAGTCTGCATTTAGTATGCTTGAACACTTGCCTCCTTAATTTGCGCTCACATGTAGAGAACGGGCCTAAGAATGGGCCCAAGCAGAGCCCTGGGACAGGAGGTCAGCGCAGCTCTGCAGGGAAAGGTTGGGGGTGGCTGCTGAGGAAAGGGGCTGAGAGGGAGGGGAGGGGCCATCTTTCTTACTCTTACTAAAATTGTGGAATAGGCATGGTCACACTGGTTATGGGCATCCACTAACAAAACTCATAACACAACATAAATAGGTAAAAAAGGGTTTATTGGTTAAAGGTTATCTGCGACCCTGTTATGAATCAGCATGGCATCCTAAGCCCACATCCACAACAAATGTCAAATTTAATTTGGGCATGGTCTGGTCCACCCATGACAATCCTCACAGTGCAAGGGCCACCTTTTCTTAAGTTCAACAGCATTCAATCCACAACCGTGTGTAGAGACGTTTCCTCCACCACTCATCAGCCCCAGAGGAGGGCGGCAGGATGCAGCGATGGACGGGACTTAGTAACAGATTTCTCCTCCACCTCACCTCCACCACTCACCAGCCCCAGAGGAAGGCGGAGGGACAGAGACTAAGTAACAGAGACTTCAGGGGAAGAATCGCCTGGTGACCTTCTGACCTTTCTTGGAGTGCTGGAAAATGGTGGAAAGTCAAAACGCCAACCTAGTGATAATGTCCATGACATCATGTTCCTGTATCATTTTGTCTGCCCAACTTCGGTGCACATGGACAGTTTTAAATCATCACATGTAACCTAAAACCAAATGATGCACTTCATAGCGACAACATTTATTTTAAAACTTATTAAAACATTTGAATTACCACATGCAACTGCCAGCACTAGCATTCATAATTAAAGCTGTAAGGCAACAGTAAAGACTGGCAAGATTTGTGACTGTGGAAGTTTGTGGACATCATGGGTGCTTTTCGTGCTGGTCGTCTTAACCTCTGACACCCGAAGCAATAGCACACTCAACGTACGGCAAACTATCAACACGCATCACCTTAACATATCCAACACTCCATTACAACGGACACGGCTAGCATAATCAGACACTGACGGAGCAATAACTGGGATATGTCTCCGTTTCACATTACACTGCGGTCAGTTATCGAGCACTGGTCACTAGAATGAATCTTGGGACCTCCCACATCTGTCACTCAGAGTAATGACTTATGAAACTATTCAATAATACATTAAGGTTTTGACACCATGCCAAATTTGAGAAATTCAATAAACTGTTCTAGAAATTTCCCAAAGAAAAGATAAATATCAAGAGTAAGAGTGGAATATATTTATATATTTGTTATTTTATAATTTCTCTTTTCCAGTACGCTTGCTCAGAGGTAGAATACTGACAGCTACATTCAATTTTTAGCGCCCCGTGCTACCCCTTCATTTTCTCGGTTAATTGAAAACTAACAGTCTTGACTGGGGATAAGGCGTTCGAGTGGCTGAATTAGACAGCAGCCCATGGCTGGCTCACATGACTCCGCTTCCACCAGGGCACTAGCGACTGGCAGAAACACCCAGGTAGGCGTACACAGAGCACCTTTACCCTGCCAATCTCCCTCTGCTGCACCATAGCCCAGCCTGCTGGGTGGAAAGGTGGTGATATAGCGGCCATGTCCTTGGCAACCTGCACTGAAAAAGCATCTGTATCCCAGATCTGAGCTCTTTCACCCCTGTTCTCCGCACACACAGACACACACATATACAATACAACCGCTAGGTTGTTCTGACACCTAAGCTAGGGCCGCACGGGCACACACAACACTGCTGTTGTGTGTCCAACCCAGCGAGGCCTGCACTCTCCCCTCTGATGGGGGAGAAATTGCCAGGACTAATTCAGGGTGGAGAAGGGAGACATGGGGTTGTTGTTTTAGCGAGACGATTTCCGTGGGGGCCCACGTGTCACTATAGCAACTGGGCAGGAGAGAGCCAGAGGGAACAGCCACGGGCTGGTGGATCTGGGGTGGTGGTGAACCACACTCTCCCGGCGCCGATTTGCCAGTCCTCTCCGCCCAGCAACACGCTCCACTGCTGCCTGGGTGCCGGAGCAGAAGCTGGACGGGAATAGAGGCTGGCTGGGAGCAGCCTCGTGCTGTGTCTGGAGGGAGGCGGGAAAGATCTGGGCAGACGCACAGAGACCGACAAAGAATGAGATCCCCCAGGCTGAGTAGTGTGCACTCTGTAGCACACTGCAAGTCAGAGGGAGAGATTGATGAGATCCCTTTGGCTGGGCCTGGAACGCAGAGCACCAGGCTGAATAGTGTGTGCGCTGCTGCACGCTGCAAACGCACAGGTATGGATGGTTGGCAACCCCAGGCCGACCCTGGGCCTTGGAGGTGAAGGGAGGCAGGGACTGCGAAGGCCTTCAGGGAGGATGCCAGCAGCGGCGGATTTAGAATTCGGAATGGTGACATTTGTGCGATCTATTTTCCATCGCCGATTTGCCGTCACGTCAATGATATCATGTCACAGTGTGAAACTGTGGGTCAATTAACCTCGGAGTGGGCGTCCTGATTCTAGTTTGTGAGCAAGGCAGGCAGGCCACTGCCTGGGAAGATCTCCCACTCAGAAGTATGAGATGGGGAAGGGGGCAGGGGTCACATGGTCACAGGTCTCCCCACTAGAAGCCTGATGTAGGGGGTGTAGGGAGAATCTATCAAATGGCGCACCTCTCAACAGTCACACTACAAAAACCAAATAAACCACAATTAATTAATAATACTGTGAATATATACTTTCACAGACATATCGTTGTATTTTTTTCTGGTTTGTGCGAAATCGTTAAGAATAATGCAAAACCAGGCTGCACACCACCAAGGTGAATTGGTTTAGTCTTGACTCTTGGTTGACATTGTTGGAGGATGGGTAACGTATTGATGCTCGAGTGCCAAATCAACACAAAGAGATAAGAAAAGGTCTAAGCCAACAGGTGCCCCGTTTAGGAAAAAGGAGCAGAAATGCATAAAAAAATAAAGATATGTAGCTATGTCATCTCTTTACGAGTATAATATTAGGAATGTAATGAAACAGGCTAGTATAAAACTTATGTCGGTTACCTTTAAGTTTTATGTCGCTTGCTATGCTATTACACATAGGGCGACTATATTCAGTTCTCTCCAACTACCTTACATAACATTGGATACAATTTCACACAGTTTCATCATGATAATGTGTGTAGCCTGCAGCAAAACGATTACAATCCAACTAACACATTATTGATTTGGTTAACTTTCATTGAGGACATCATAAAGGTTTTCTGTGATTCTATTGACTAGGTCCTGAGCTCAGTAAGGGGGATTTCCAATGCTGTAGGCCAACTTAAGATGTCTTATTAAGCTGATATTTTGTATCTTTTGTGATATATTAAGTCTTTTTTGGGGTATATTTATACATAAAAGGGAGCTCTCAGAAATGTATCCAAATTTGTGGACTGCTCTCAGAATCTGCCTTACTCTTCCAGTGACCGTAGCTAAAGCAGAGAGGAACTTTTCAAAGCTGAAGCTCATAAAAATCCTACCAGAGGTCCACCATGTCACAGGAACGCGCCTTAGTGGCCTTGCTGTCATCAGTATTAACCATGCAATTGCTGGGCAGATTTCTTATAATGATGTAATTGATGACTTTGCATCAAGGAAGGCAAGAAAGGTTTAGAGGTTTAAATGGCAGTTTTGCAATTTAGTTTGTGTGTTTCTTGTTTGAAGTGCAAGAGTGTAATAATCAGGATCTCTTCTTTATAAGTGTGTCATTCTATTTGTGTGACTTGTGCAATTTAGTTTTATTTGTGCGTTTTTATTTAGCAATAGGGTATATTGCATATATAGGGAATATTGTATAATAATATGATTCTCTTTTTTATTTGTATTTATAAAACTACTATTTTTTATATTTGTCTTAGTTACTTTTTTAAATATTTATAAGTTTTATTTTCGTATTTAAAAATAGGGAGCCATACAAGCTAGAACCACCAGTGTGGTGCTTTTTTTTTTTAACCCTTCAGCGTCCAATTGTGGGCCAGGTAGTAACAAAGACAAGTATAAAGAAAATATAACATTATATATAAATAAAACTGGGCCACTGCCTACCTTACCCCTCCCCCTCCTCTTAATACACTCCGCCACCCTCATCATGTGTAGCTTTCAGTCTCTCCCTTCCTTAACCCACACACAACCCCCCTGAGCCACATCTACACATAAAGAGAGGCCTGGTGATAACACGGCACCCCCACCCCATTGAAACAGCCCCCTCTAGTGAGCCCCACCCCTTCCTACTCATACTATCACACACACCGTCCTACTCACAAGCAGACGCCACTAACACACATCTCCCGACTGAGCCAATGATTACCAATTGTACCAATTGTTAATCCACAGCTACAGATGGCAGAAACAACCATTTGGCTTTTAAAAAACAGCTCAAGCAACTAGCCCCGGCCTTTAGACCTGCATTTTTCTGGGAGAAGCGTCTGTGGAGAACAGGGGACAACCCTTTTGCCCATAAATAAAGCTCAACAATGGCCTGGGCTGCAGAACAGGCTGCGCTCCCCATAGAAACCTGCCGCAATCCACCCATCACCATAAGGGAGGTTGGGGGGGGGGTGGGGGGTCCCTTTGTGGAG
The DNA here is from genome assembly GCA_025775065.1 of Hiodon alosoides. Lineage (NCBI taxonomy): Eukaryota > Metazoa > Chordata > Actinopteri > Hiodontiformes > Hiodontidae > Hiodon > Hiodon alosoides. The sequence continues at coordinate 5,436 of JAOYSI010005729.1, forward strand.
CACCCGCCCCTCCACCTCTCCCTTGCACCCAGTTTGAAAGGGACGTCACGTCAGAGTGGCACTGTAGAGGCCGAGAGTGGGTAACGAACAGGGGAATCGTTACACTAGGGAGAGGGGGGGCTCATGTTTAATATAGGGGATATGGGAAACTTTTACTTACATATCTATTTCAGCTCTTTTGTTCACAACACGTAACGTGCCCTGGCAACACGTCTTTATCGTCATGTCAATAAAGCCAACTGAATTGAATTGAGCTGAATTGATTAGATGGGGGTGGGGAAACCCAAAGAGCGGGAGAACTAGAACAACGGCGAAGAGACAAAGATGGTGGAGTAGAGGTCGACCGATATATGATTTTGCTGATACCGATAACTAAGTTGGGAAGACAAGCCGATATCCGATTAATCGGCCGATAGTTTTTAAAATTTTAAAAACTTTATTACAGAAATAAACAGTACTAACTGAACCATGAAAATGTTTTGTACTTTTTAAATAAAATATATATAAATGTTAATATATGAACTATATGAATAAATATTAAAGTTAAAGAGTAACACTCATTGGTAAGTAACACTTTACAATAAGATAAATGCATTAACTAATGTTAAGAGATGATACATTTTTTTTATGCATTTAGTAAATGTTGAAATTAACATCAACTAACAATGAACAGTACATACACAGCATTTTACATTTTACAGTTTTTACATGCCTTAGGATTTCTCTTTTCATGAAAAGCGCGAGGTAAACGCTCTTTATTACCCTGAAACCAAGACCACGCTCGCTTCACTTTCTGGTGATGGGATCTTTAATGTGAATCTAGGGCAAATAAATAAATGAATTTCAATGTCATTCTTTTTTTTTTTTTAACGCTTCTATAAGATTCAGTGATGTTACTTATTTGTATTTTGCGCTGTTGTGCTCATTTAAATTCTCAGTGAGGAACTCGTCACACACACACACACACATACACACACACACACACACACACACACATCACTTGATTATCTAACTAAACTGACAAAAATACATATTACTGTGAGGATAAAAATGAATTAAAATCAGATGCGTTTCTGATTTGTTTATACGTTTCTCTTGACTGCATGAAGATTTTTTCTCAAATCAATCACTACCTTTAAGTATACAACTTAGCTGGCTAAAGCATAAACGTGACTGGATATAAACTAATGCAAATGGACGGTAATAAATTGTAACATTCCCGACATTTAAACATTTGAGTAGGACTTGTTTTTTGTCACATTGTTCCAACCGCTTGAGGATAGCTTTAATGTTAGTGTCCTGTCAGATTGTCGGCAAAGATGCCCCTGTTCTCTATTAATGCAGCATCTAGTCAAGAAATTAATTACTTATTATACTAATTATACATAACAACAGCGCGCCCTTCCCAGCCGCTCCAGCACCGGACACAATAGGAAACTATCAGTGTGGATTTTTGCTGATAACCGATAGTTCCAGAAATCGTCATCAGGGCCGATTAATCAGCAAAACTTATATATATCGGTCGACCTCTATGGTGGAGGCAGCGCACTAAGAGGAGACAAAAATATTTTTAACTATGTTTTGGCAGTCATCTAAACTTCTGTGGAGGATTCTGACCTGGAAGCAGCCAGCTAAACTTGTAGGGAGGATTCTGACCCAGAGGCAGCGAGCTAAACTGTTTTTATGGTGGTCCCGTTTGCAGCATTGGCTCCTCGGCCATGCACCAAATTTCATAACAGGCAATTCCTCTCATACATGACTGTATTTTATAATGCGTAGAGTAGAAGCAACCTTCTGCAACCCTCCGAATGACATTTTGTGACCGAAACCCCCCGGATGACATCTTGTGACCGTTTTACTCAAGCCTAACAATGCCCTCCTAGGAAGGCGGCAGTAAACGCCCAGGCCCTCACGGCTTCTCTTGCCATGAATGTTGGGTCATGGCGCTTTCGCCCGGGCTTCCATCACCACAGGAAGCATCTGGGCTTGCATGCATTACTGCAAGTCTCCAATCAAATGGCAGCACATCGATCAAACTCCACCCTCTGCTCCACCTACCCAGATTCTCCACAGCGATAGCAAAGCAGCCTGGTGGCTTGCAGCTTGTGCCCCAAAAAAATTCCCTGGTTCTCCTTGTCCAGTCATTAGCCTGCTGCGAAATTAGGCCTAAGCGTACGGGAGCACCATAGCACCATATGGATCTTCCATTCTGAATAATTCTCGTATTCATTGGTTTGGTACAGTTGGTCCGACATCCTCCTCCACACAAATATGTTTAATAGGTTTTGGGATTGCCACCACGTTGACCCAACGAGTGGCCTAGCTTTGAACACCAGATCATTTGTGCTACGAGTCTCTGCATTTTCATTTTCACACCCTTGGACTCGAGGGCCTCAGATACTTTTTCAATCATTAACGGGAGGCTGTCACGTTTTGTCCCCAAAGCGAGAGACTGCTTATCACACACACATAGCCTGTTAACTATTCAACTTTTCCCACTCCACCAAAAGCCATTTTGTTCAACTGCCACTCTTAAAATTTCAACCCTGCATAGTTTTAAAGGTTAATTAGCAGCGACCTCTCCTAAACAGGAATTAGTGGCCTTACGCATCACATGTCACTGGGCAGTCTAAATACATTGGGTATCTTTTCAAGACTGAACGGCTTCCATTTCAACTTTTACATTTCCTCAATTTACGTTGGGAAGGGCACTGCCCAAGCCCCTTCTGCAGCCATAGGGCCGGGAGTGACTCAGCCTGTTGCTCTCTGACTCAGAGCACTGCGCTCTGCCACGGACTGAGCACCCTCACCTACGTCGCCTCAACCTCGCTGTACACCGTGCACAGTCATCGGCGATTACAGCATGGGGGCGATTGTTGCATCAGATCCATAAGAGGGGAAAAACCAAAAAACCAACACAGTAGAGTTTCTGACCAGTGCACTGGCACACGTGACCCATCTGTAACCCCTTTAGGCCAAACCCAGCAGCGTGCTGCGAGAGATTCTCACATTCGACTCCTGACACGCCAAGCACACCTTTGGTCTGACAGGTCCTGCAACACTGTATAACACAATACTAGTTCAGCAAGTTCCCCACTACCGAAAGCACTGCATTCCCTGCATTCTAAACTTTTTGCTACAGTTTTAAGAATGCTTATGCTTATGTTCCCTTTAATGTCAGTGTGGGGGAGCCACCCTTGAAAATCACCAGGCTAAACAAAATCCACGTACTACCCTGAACACCACAAGTAGGCTTGATGTGTCTGCCATTTCACAGGATTCCACACCAAATTATTTTTATTAAAAATGACATAGTGTCTTTAAATTGGTGACAGGCAATTCCATTGTTACACAACTAGCACAGCCCCAGGCCCATCAGTACCTAAAGTGTCTTTTCAACTTGCCCTTTTTGAGAAAATAAAACATATGGGAATGTTCTTCCACTATGGCTCTATTCACTCAAGGGCCACTGGACCAGAAGCGCTCAGAAACTAAAATATTTCCAGAGTACTCCTGTCCCTGCCAAAACAGTCGACTCCTAACCCCAAACACTTGGTACTTTTGGATTAGATACATCTTATAACTACTCATGTCTGACTGGTCATAGGCTTCGGGTGGCAAGAGGACTTTACTGCTAGTGATTCAACTTGCTTTCATTCCAACTGCATGAACTGTTCACTATAAAGGACATTTTTTTCTAAGAAAAAATCAAATGCAAAGGTATTTGGGGGGGGAATACAAAGACTTAGACAGCCGTTGTTAAAATGGATTTAAAAAAGAGCCTCCCCCATTGGCTTGCCAACCGACAGACTTCTTCTAATGGTGACTCACATTACGTACAACAATACAGACCGACTGAGGATAACTCCCATTCAACTCCTCAACGAACCGGCTCACAAAAGCCTGTCTATAAGTTGAAAACGTAGGATTTTTTTTTCTTGCGACTCCTGTCAGACACACCTGAAGGCATGTTACCATCTGTCTGTTACAGCCTAGGCCGAATGACGTCAACAATCGGAATTTCAAGCCAAAAAGAAAAGAAAAAAAAAAAAAAAAAACTTTCCATTTTCAGACCTTGGTTTGATAACCAACAGTTACATTCACCTTACCAACGTCGTTAGCAACGGACACACAAAAGATCAGTGTGTGGTTGCGATGTAAGCCAGCTAGCTTGCTAACTGATAAGCTAATTATTATTGGCGTTGTCTATCTAGCTAACTAGCTCGCTTGATATCAGACTGGCAGGAAACTTCAACCAAATCGGACTAGTCCAGTTCCTTCGCACTCAGCGTACGAATAACTCCATGTAGGAACTAATATTTAAACATTGCAAGTCAACATTTAGCTAGGCAGCGACATTACGTTAGCAACTAGCCAAATAAGAAAAATACAGGCAACTCCAGAGTACTGACATTACCTGTAGTTCCGATTTCCATTCATGAGGTCTCTGTCCGGTTCCTCCCCGGCTCCAAAATGTCAAATCACAGAAATTGAGTTATCAAAAATAGGTTCTAATGACTATAGTTTATATAATGGTCAGTCGCTGTGACTTTTTTATGATGTGCTCTTCCCACTCCTTGGCTCTGTCCCCGCTGAACGGGCCCCTTCTCGTCGCTCGGGGGTCCGCTTGGCCGGTGGTCCTATCAGCCGCCGTGACTAATTTTTCCACTGTAAACCAAACTAAATCGACCTCCGTTTAGTTATTTTTAGCACCGTTTCAAACTAGTTTCTACTTCAAAACACGAAACCAAAGTAATCTTCATGAAATATTTTCCAGTTTTAGACGTCCTCGATAAGCCGCGGCTCAGCTATCTACCTCCTAGCTAGTTCGGTAACTGACGCATTCCTACCACCGAAAACCCCAGTTATCGTTGAATAATTAAACCTTATATTTTCATTTGAAGTAATCCAGTCTCCGTAGCCGTTATTTGTTAATTACTTAGTTGGAAACCCCCAGGTTCCACTCTCCGACGTAGTCTTCGGTCTTATCCCGGCCTCAGTGACCCTCTCTCGGGGAACTCCTCTATATGATGTGCTTGATTCTCTGACGGGAACTACCGAAGGCCTCACATTTTCATTGGTCCTGACAATACGTCATTATGACGATTCCAAGAGCATGCTTTTTAAGTCTTGACAGTCTCAATTATTTTCTACAAATAACCACCGACTTCGTTTTTTGTATGAAGCACACATTTGAAATATACACACACGTACACATAAATATCTGCATTTGTTTCTTAATTTTCTTTAAATTCCCGTCCTCTAAGTACGTTCTCTCCTCAGACTTTTTGTAACACCGTCTGATGTTGAATTGTTTTTCCACAATGTTAGTCCCAGACAATATGTGCAGTTAAAACAGCGATTCAGCTGTGATTAGCAACGGAGCAGGACGTGCGAACGGCTTTGACATAGTGTTCGTACAGCTCAACACCCTCACATCACTGACCTTCACTTTACAACTTCCTTCAGAAGTACACCGGATCTTCCTTTGCATCGCAGTCTTCAGGTAAAAGGGAAGACAGACGTAACCCTAATGACAGTGATGACAGGCATACGGTAGGCTTGTACTCGGGTATGTCACAAGGGATGTACTGTTGCAGGGCGCAGAGACATTTAAAATTGTAATTACTTTTTTTCCCACTGATCCCGTAAATAGGGTTTACGTATAACGGTCTATCCCACTATGTTTTTAATTAAAACGCAGTTATCTATTAACCTACTGGTCCATGCTTACGCTTCCTGTAGTGTGATATACTACCTCATTACCTATAGTCCAATGGGCTTGAATGATGGATAGCTGTAGGAGGAAGTGAGAGTAAACACATGTCCAGTTAAATCGAAGTGTTGACTCTGTTATCCGCTTAATACGCTTCCATCTGCCAGCAGTCTTTTGACACTCATGAAAGCACTAAACCTACAATTCAGATATTTCACAATCTGTCAGTATAATTTATTCAATTTAATGTATGCAGTGATGGAATAAATTAAAACAAAACTCAAGTTTGTTTTTACAGTGAAGTTTTTTTTTTTTTTATCTTTGTATGAAGTAAGAAACTTGTTTACTTACAGTATATTCAAAAGCCATAACGGCGTATTAATAAAGACAACAACTGAAATAATAATTACTTACATGCATCTTACCAGATCCAGCTAACCAATATATCGTTTTTTATTTTAGTAAACTATACATGTATACTCCTCTGTGTATATTCCTATGAGGCCAAAGGCTTAGGTTTAAGATTTCAGTTATTTTGCATAGTGGTCAGTGTGCTATTGGACATACTATCTTACGAATAAAATATTAAGGCTGCTACATTAAGCCTACCCTAAATCATTTTAAAAGAGTCCAAAACTAATTTTGAATATCGATGTAATGACAGTGTTGCGTTAAAAGCACAGGAATGGTAGGTAGCATCAAAGCAATCTGAGCAAACTCGGATAGGTTGGTTAAGTGATCTTATTTCATGAATTACGTGACACCAGCAACATTTAAAAACGTAAAAAGCAAAAAGAAGCCCGATGGCCTCGTCTACTCTTTTGTTGTAATATGTTGCCCATCTGGTTTTCCTGTTTCTCACTGACATACTATAATTCCACAGAAACCAACAACTGACCATTTAGTCTGGTAGTGGGAAATCTCCTTAAGGTTTTAGAGCTACCTACCCTCTTTTCACCTGACGCATCGGGTGCAAGACGTCACTAATTTATAAAAAATAATGACCCTAATCAAACAATAAAGAAGTGTTGAACGAAGACCGGAACACCTTGCAGATCTCAAGACTTGAATTGCCCCGCCCTGACGTAGTCTGTCTTTAAGTCATTAAAATTGTCTTTAGGAGCAAAACATTTGCTCTCAGGTGGGTCGTCGGAATTCTGTTGAATTTTCGTCAGCGAAACAGAGAAAATCCTGTTCTAGAGCTAGCATAGTGCTTGAGAACCCGTCTGGAATTGATCTAAATTCTGATGCACAGAAAAGACGCCTAATTATAGACTGACCGGAATTCTCCCTTAAGCCTACAACTTACTTTCCTCCCTAGCATTTGTCCTCATTATTTAATTAAAAACGCTACACTATGCAAGTACATTACACCTAATATCAATGCCATTAAGAGAAGCTTACTGAAAGCATCTTTAATAATAATAAATATTTAAATAAATGTAGTTAACTTCAGGATTAATATATTCCTCTCATACTTTCACGGATTGCGGTAAATTGGTCGAGAAGTTTGCAATCACCATTATAAGACATTTTCGGACAAGGAAAAACTTTAGAGCAGTGTGGTGCACGCGCCCCCTCATCCTCCCCTACAGTTTGTTGTAGTACCCTACAAATCTATTTTCCTGACTAGCCTTTATGTGGTTTTCAAGACGCATCACCTGCCAGTTTCTATCAATGAAGGGAGTATCTGTATGTTTGAATTGGAAATCAACTCTCTTTGGCTCGAATTCACATCATGAGGTTAATTTCACAGTCACTTCACCAAAAAATGATAATTTCCAAACAGTAATCTCTATGCTTCAGCAAAATGGAGCCAGTCATCAGGAATCCTAGATCTGGGACCGGAGAACAGGAACAAGTATGTGGGAGTGCGTATCAAACACGAAAGGAAACTAAATTCATTTAAAAAAAGTTTATTTTTAAAAAATAACCCTCCCCAAAATTACCCATTCTATTTCATACAGAGCCAAGAGAACTAGTTTCCATAGTCTTTCTTTCAAACCGTTGAGAAGTGCTGTGACTGGACTGTTCAGTGCAGTGCCCTATATTGCTTTGTCGGGGGGGGGGGGGGGGGGGTTGCACGGACGTTCCCAGCTTAGGTGCTAATTACAAGTGGAAAGGTGCTTGTGAAAACCCGGGTTAATTAAGGGCTGGAGCACCCACCACATGTCTAATAAAAACAAAACCCAAC
>JAOYSI010005730.1:0-13343 GCA_025775065.1 Hiodon alosoides
AAGGAGACAATTGGGGGAGATCTTTCTCCAGAGAGGTCCATCAATCTCTTACATTGTTTAGTTGAACTGAATGACAATTCCTTTGTGGAGGAAGTTCAGAAATTCCTGGACAATTCTTCAGGGGAAAAGCTCACACCTGCACAGTGCTCCGCCCTGGCTGTTGTGCTTCTCATGTCAAATGATGTGGTGGACGTGTTCGACAGCAGAAAGTACAAGACCACGGAGGATGGTCGTAAGAGACTCGTCCCAGTTGTGAAGTACTGCAGAAAGGCACTGTGAGTAGTTTAAGCTAGTAGCCCTGTAGTATTGTATGTCCAGGCAGTTGCAACTTATTTGTCTCTTTGTTACTTTTTTAGCACTTCAGTGCTTTTCCGTAGCTGGTATTGATTCACCCTTTGATATTTCCCACTGTTTATGCTCGACTGTGAACAGTCCACTCTTTTGTGTCTACAGGCTCATGGACTGTGAACTCCGGGAGGACGGCTTAAGAACTGTGGCCTCGGCTCTCCAGACAAATCCACACCTGGAAGAGCTCCATCTCAGCTACAATAATCTGAGAGATTTGCGGTTGAAGCCGCTCTGTGAAGGACTGACGAGTCCACACTGTCAGCTACAGACACTGGATCTCAGCTGCAATAATATGGGGGATTCTGGAGTGAAGCCGCTCTGTGATGGACTGATAAATCCACACAGTCAACTGCAGACGCTGAATCTCAGCAGCAATGATCTCACAGATTCAGGAGTGAAGCCGCTCGGTGATGGACTGATGAGTCCGCACTGTAAACTGCAGACACTGGATCTCAGTAACAATAATAATCTTGGAGATGCGGGAGTAGCGCTGCTTTGTGATGGACTGATGAGTCCACACTCTCAACTACGGACACTGAGGTCAGTTGAGCGCTTTCTCTTTATTTTATCTGTTATCTAACGTATTATCTTGTATACATAAACATCCCAATACCAAGCAGGTTAATACTTGTTTCAGGTTAGTTCATTGGGAGACTGATAAATTGTGTTAAAATCAAGCCAGTTAATTTAGTGTTTATTTCTTTGTCAGCTAGTTATTAACTATACGAGTTAAAAAATCTATCGTGTTGGTTTTCATAACCCTAGAAAAACAGAAGACAAATGACTCAGTTGGAACAGGAAAACTACATCATAAGACAGGAAAGGAAATAAAATAACAAATACATATGAATAAACAAGAAAAACAAAGACATGTACTCATTTGAGAAGGATTCTGAACTGTTGGAATCTATTAACATCATATACTGTCAATGATCTCAATTCTCTAGAAAGTGTGGTTTAATGATTATTGGGTGGGACCGAGCCAAGGGTGGCAGTTTACTGGTTAGTACCAGTGTGGGAGGGAGAGAGCATGCTGCTCTATACTAAACTATGTATAGCCTGGTTGCCAATCTGCGAGAAAGTTCCTCAGTCGAACGTTTGTGCCACTTTCAAAATCATCAGGGAAAAAAAACAGTTTCCGAAAAATTGGACCGTGGCTCATGTTAAGAAGGATAAATTCATTAACATGCATAAAAAAATGGCTTCACTCAAATGGATCTTTTTAAAGATTATTGATTGAGTGGAATATGAGCTCTTACCAAAGCAACATGTTGCCTGCAGTGTCATCACATGACCATTATTATGTAATAGTTCTATCATGCCTTTATTAGGCCAGTCCAATCAGTATATTTACAAATGGTATTGTTATGATTCTATTGATATTGAAAATAAATGTTGATGTACCATGGCACTATACTACTCAATATAAAATGTGTAAAATTTCTGGTACCTGAGCTAACAAATGTATTGATCATAGTGTGGGTATTGCAGCTGATACCCACCCAGCCTTTGCATGTCCTATTTGTTGGTTTACCTGAGGTTTGTGATCAATTAACTTTTTTATATTCAATTCAGATAATTCCTGCAGAATAAAATCTGGGATTTACCTGCTATATACTGACACAGCCACTCTTTAGAAAGAGTCTGAAGACAAGTCTTATCGTCTTGTGCATAACATATTGTTTTATTAAAACTTTACACCAGCTGAGTAGCTGCAAATTCTGAAGTATTTTCTTCAAAATACATGAACGTTATACCTGATAATATCTCATTACAGTCTGAGGCACCTATCCAGGCTATTTAAGGGTTTCAGTTCCTGTATGCATATTTTGTTGTCCTTCTTCCTTTCAGGCTGGACCAGTGCAGACTCACAGAGAAATGCTGTGGATCGTTGGCCTCAGCTCTCAGTTCAAACTCCTCACACCTGAGGGAGCTGGACCTCAGTAACAATGACCTGCAGGACTCAGGAGTGAAGATGCTCTCAGCTGGACTGGAGAATCCTCAGTGTAAACTGGAGATACTGAGGTCAGTCTTTGTAGATTTCTTTGTTCTTTTTTATTCCTAATGGAAGTATTTTAATCATAAGCTAAGAAAGTTAAAAATCCAAATTTTCAATAATCTGTTGAATATCTACTATTTTAAAAAATTACTTTCTGATTAGTTGAACTATTCATAATATTCACTTGTCTCATTAGTTCACTATTCATTCAGTGTTGCATCATTTAAAAGTCAGTTGTGAATGGATGTGAACCTCCCATATACATTTTTTTACAATTACATTTTTATTGTTAGCGAGGGCTCCAGTAGGGGGCACAGAGTCTGAGAGCCAGATTCACAAAGCATGTGGTTTGAGCCACCGCTAACTAATAACTTAAGCCTGTCGCGTTATCATTAAATAAAAGTTATGCAGCCAAGTGACTTAAAGGTATCAGTGCTTCCCGTGTGACTCCAAGGCTAGCTATGACATGCTGTTTTGCTACAATACATAGTCGGTGGTCCTGTTGCTAAGACCACGAGTATGCTTTTGAAATGTTCTTTTTACAGAGAGGCAATGCGATGCCACAGTAACATCTCAGAGTTACGAAGTCACAGCCACAGCCATTGTGTGTTAATGTTACGTTTCGGTTTCTTTTTCAGGCTGTCAGGCTGCCAAGTCACTGAGGGTGGCTGTGCTTTTCTGGCTTCAGCTCTGAGTTTAAACCCCTCTCACCTGAGAGAGCTGGACCTGAGCTACAATCACCCAGGGGACTCGGGAGTGAGACTGCTCTCTGCTGGACTGGAGGACCCCAACTGTAAACTGGAGAAACTGAAGTAGGCGCAGATTGTGTGCCTGTCATTCACTAACAATTGTAGAGAAGCATGTAGAGTTCATTATTTTATCCATGACATACAATCACAAGTTTGTATCTTAATATACGCTGTTTGTTCCTTTAGTTTTTATTTTTATTTCTTTAGGTTAAGTTGCCCATTGATTTTTACCGAGATTCAGTTTACTATAAATGTTACTGGAACATACGCTGTTATCATTCAAACATATACAATATTATACCATATGTTATTCTTACGACAGTGATAGTGTGTCTGGCTTCACATTCATAAATAGGTGTCTGAGTGTCTGAGTGTCTGAGTGTCTGTCTGTTCTTCTGCTGCTCCTACAGCGTGGACCATCATGGAGAGCGCAGAAACAGACCAGGGCTGCTGAAATGTAAGTCTGTTTGTGTCGAAGAGCTGCACTTTTATGCAGCTACACACACAGAAACAGTATATGGGGAGTAACGGAGAGGAAATCAGTGTCATAATAAAACTCTCTAGTGAGTACATGTCGACTAATAAGTGTGTGAGGGAGATTTAGTGGTTGTATGTATGTTTGCGTGCAGTGACATTGACGACGATGATTTTGACACTTCCTCCTTTATGCAGATGCCTGTCAGCTCTCACTGGACCCTAAAACTGCACACAGAGAACTGTATCTGTCTGAGGGGAACAGAAAGGTTACGTGGGGGAGAGAGCAGACTCACCCTGATCACCCAGAGAGATTTGATTACTGGAGACAAGTTCTGTGTGCGGAGGGTCTGTCTGGTCGCTCTTACTGGGAGGTTCAGTGGAGTGGAGACTGGGCTGAGATAGGAGTATCATATAAAGGAATCCGCAGGAAAGGAGACCGTGAAGACTGTCGACTTGGATTCAGTGACCAGTCCTGGAGTCTGTTCTGCTTAGGGAACAGTTACTCAGTCAGACACAATAAGGAGGAGACTGCCATTCCTGTACCACCTACTGGTACAGTAGGGGTGTATTTGGACTGGCTGGCCGGCTCGCTCTCCTTCTTCCGTGTCTCCTCTCGCACACGAACCCTCCTTTACACGTTCCGCTCCACATTCACTGAACCCCTCTATCCCGGGTTTTGGGTCAAAAGGCTCTCCGCCGTGTCCCTGTGTCAGCCGGGATAGCCTGTCCTAGAGGAGCACCTGAATAGTCATGGAGATCTCTTTTGGTTTGTTTGTCTCTCACGGTTAGCACTTTTATTGTTTTTTTTTTTACTGTTAGCACAAAAGGCTTTTATGGTTCACCATGTGATGATTGTTAATTTGCGTTAATGTTAGACCATATATCTATACATCAGGTATTAACAGGGTTTGTATGGTCATGAAAATCCTGGAAAACTAATGGAATTTGAAATAATGAATAAAAGCATCTTCAAAACTTTTTGGAAAGTAAAAAATTAATCAAAACAGAAATGTAAAATTTTAACAGCACAAGAATGTGAGATCACGTTTCTGCACGTTTTTTCTGCTCCTTTTCACACGCACACACAGGCACGATGATGTTCAGATCATCAGTAGGATGTTTTTCCATTGCAGCATCTTGATGATCGCAGTGTAAAAAGAAACACGTCATCTTAAAAAAATTACAAATGACATGAAATGTGCACTAAAAACACTTATTAAAGATTATTATTACAGTTGAAACTGTCCTGTGTTTTAATTTTTGTTTGATTATATGGATAAAGGGAAATTTGGTTGTAATGGAGATGTAGCTTTCATAAGACTGTATGTAACATTCACCTCATAAATCATGAAAAAAGGAAATTAGCATCTTCTAATAATTTAGTTATGTCTTGGTTTACAAAAGGACAATGCAATTACCAGTGTATCTGGGAATGTCAATTTTATGTGTTTTGGAAGGAGACCGCTTCTGGCTTGTTTTCTGTTTCCCTCAATGGTAAAAAAAAAATGCAGTTCACAAAAAAAGAATAAAAAATGAAACATTTTGAAAGTACTCCGTTAACTTCCGTCCAACTCCTTTTTTCTTTATGTCATCTGTAATGTCTGCTTCCTACTCAGCATACAGACAGTGACTACGGCTTTTATACACAAGACCAAACCTTGAACGAGACGATCATTTTAAAACATTTGTATAACTGGGAAAGGGCAGAGGAAGGAGACAGGACTGCCACGACGGCATCGCTCAAATTAGGAACGGATTGCTTTGCATTGGTACGAAGTTGCAGCCGTAGTGGGCAGCAGGCCTTGGTGCTGATGTATCCAACCCCTCAGCAGAAATACCAGGATAAACGAGAGCCCCTGAGGCTGCAGCTAGGGGTGCGGGCACCTTTCAAAGAAGGCTGGCATGCCACCTAGAACCATCAGCAAGCAGGAATGTGTCTGGCCTAAGCAGAATGGATACCCAGACGGAACCCACAGAGGCCACCTCAGGCCCTTTTGAGAGGAAGCCATAGGTGTCAATAAGAAGGCACTAATGATGTGGGACTCCTTGTAACTCCCCAAAAATGTCCAGCAGCAGGTGCTCCCAAGGCTTAGCAGGCCAGCTGAGGGGCTGTCATCCCACTGATGAGGTAATTGCTGCAGATCCTGAGGAGCATTTCAACGTCCCTGTCGAAACCGGACCACCACAACAAGTCGTTTTCGGTCAATTCCCAGATGACCCTCATGAACCATAGCCAGCATGGTCCCCCGATCAGAGGTCCCCCGATCAGAGGTCCCAGATCAGAGTCACCTGGCCACACATTAGTCACTCCAGCAGCTGAGATCATGCCGAACAAGAAAGAAAAGCCAGAATCGCCTCTGCCACTTTGGAAGGCCAGCCACACCTGGTGAAAGTGCGGAGCTGAGAGAGGACCGGGTCCTGTTCTGAAGCCGGCTGGAGCTCTGCGAGGGAGAGTGTGGCTTGGAACGGAGTGTGGAACAGCTGAACCAGGTCAGACTCAGCAGCATCAGTATAGGGGGGCATGGCTGTGAAAGGGATGGAGCGAGACAGCAGATTTGCCATCACCTTGCCATGCCCTGGAGTGAACTGGAGCTGGAAATTATACTGCTGGTGATGCTCTGAACACCGGTGTTAGTGGATTGGTTTGTGGCCTGTTCCAGATGTTGACAGCAGGGCAGTGAGTGAGTAGGGAGTATTTCTGCGTTGTAGGTCCATGGGAACGGGAGGCAAGAACGATGGGATTCTCCAAACTAATTTGCACCTGGGATACCACAGCCCCTACAGCATCTTTGACCCCTCGTCACCTGGGATGCCTCAGGTGAAGCTAGAGGGGTCAAAGGGTTTACGAACAGGTGGGGAGGTAAGTTCTCAGCAGGCTGGCGTTCAGACCCAGACAGCATCCTTCTTAGACAGTTTATGCAGTGAGGCAGAGGTGGAGGGATAGTGGGGCAGGAAACGCAGATAAAATTTTCTGTCATGTCAAGAAAAGATGCAACCTTTGTGGTAGTGGTGGGCTCTGTAATGATGCATGGGCAGGAGGCTGGAGTTTGCGTTGTGATAACTGGAGATAACTGGAGATAACTGGAGTTATCACAGCAGTCCTAGCAGTGCAGCTCTGTTGCTACTGGCAATGAGGAAGAGGCAGCTAGCTTAGCTTACGTTAGCATTGCTTGTGTGTTAAGAGTGAGTTGATCCCTAATAAAATCATCCTGTGTGGTTGAAAAGATGAAAAGTTTAGAAGAGTCACTGCGTCTGAAGACGTTGTCACGGTTCCCAATGTTGTGAACACGTTCTGACCTTGACGTGGTCCCAATGCCAAGACAGTAAAGAAGCATAGCTCTTTAAGTCTGCTTCACTGACCGTTTCGAATCTAATCTGACAACAAACATGAATTTCAAAATACCGTAACCAGTGGGTCACCGGCACTGGAGGTCTGCCAGGTAGAGCATGGAAAGGAGATATTATGTTTCAAGAATGACGGAGACAGTCAGTTCTGAACTGAGCAAACTTGCTCTTTCATTTATTCCCAAACACTCAAGAGTTAGTAGCAATAACATAAAAATATGTGTATGTATAATGTAAGAATATAGATCAACGACAATTTTTTTTTCTTACTATAGTTATTTGT
Source organism: Hiodon alosoides (assembly GCA_025775065.1). Lineage (NCBI taxonomy): Eukaryota > Metazoa > Chordata > Actinopteri > Hiodontiformes > Hiodontidae > Hiodon > Hiodon alosoides. The sequence goes on from JAOYSI010005730.1 coordinate 7,202, forward strand.
ATTGGAATTGCTTTGTTTTAATATTATTATCTGATCAATACCCACATAAATATTCATATTCAATCCACGTACATATTCAAAGACACTTACACACGTCACAAAGAAAATAACTGCAGTGTGAAAATTGCCAACAGAAGAACAGAATTTTTACACAGGGATGTTCCACGTCCACATCAACGGGTTAGCTACAGTGTTGGAGCAGTCTGCAACTCCTGGCCTCTAAATTCTAGACGAGCCGGTCCTGTTGACACCCACTGAACAGGGGCTGCAGCGGAGCCTGTCACTACCCGAGCAGTACTGTCAGAGCTGGGCCCTGGCAGTGAACCTGAATACAGCCAGAGTCATGCTTCACTCAACCGCCTTGCCACGGAAAAAGGTTGTCACAGGCAGACCTAGCTAGCCACGGAGAACTGAATCTGCGGAGACTGCGAGAATGGAGAGACAGAAAGTGTGTGTGTGGGTGTCGTATCTGAACAGTGAGGTATTCCTCCAGGACACAGGAAGCTATCCCAGCTGACGCAAGGACACTGTAGAGTCTTTGTAAAGCCCAAACCCAGGATAGAGGGGCTCAGTGAATGGGGAGCGGAACCTGTACAGGCGGGTCCTTGAGTGAGAGGAGACACTGTAGAAGGACAGAGAGCCGGCCGCCCAGTCCAGGTACACACCTACTGTATGGGAGGTGTAGGAGGGGGGGCGTATGTCAACGCGCTTATTATTGTGTATGACACAGTAACGGTTCTCAGTGTAGTAGAGAACCCAGGACTTCCCATTGCTTCCAAGCTTAGAGTCTCCACTCCGTCCTTTCCTGCCAATTCCTTTATATGTCACTCCTATCACAGCCCAGTCTCCACTCCACTGAACCTCCCAGTAAGAGCGACCAGACAGACCCTCTACACACAGAACTTGTGCCCAGGAGTCAAATCTCTCTGGGTGGTCAAGGTATAGCTGCTCCTTTTTAATCTGTTTTACTTCTCTGTTTCCCTCAGACAGGGACAGGTGTTTGTACGCTGTTTTGGGGTCCAGTGTGAGCCGACAGGCATCTGTACACAAGAGGAAGAGGAATCGTCATCACAAATCCACATTTTATTACACTCACACACAAGGTTATCCTAGCCAATTTTTATTATGTTTTTTTTATGTCTGTTCTGGTTTGTAATTTAAATTTCAGTTCAGTTTTAAAGTGTCTTAGTTATTTTAACTTTTTTAGCAGGCCCATATTATTATATTTACCTTCAGATCACAAATTAATTTGAAAATAACAACACAGGGAACAGGGACAGGCCATTTCTTGAGGAATGGCCCGCTCAGTGGCTGCCAAGGGATCAACTGGCCTGCTATTTAAATTACTTGCCCGCATATATGCAAACAAATCACAATCACATCCAAAGTACTTCCAGAACTACTCCACATGGACCTCCTGATGCTCAGGATCTTCTATGACTCCATTATGACAAAGCTGGTAGCCAAGATCCTTCTTATAAATTACTGAAATGAACGAACACATCATCACTTCAATTGCTTCTTTAAAAAAATATAGATGTTTCCCATAGGGGCATAGAATGGCTCACAAAATGTGTAATTTCAGCTATACACACAAAAACCATAAAACCAGAAGGAAAGGAAAATAAAGACAAAAATTCTCCCCATATTTCCCCAGTGATAATTTCACCAAAGTGTCCACTAAGAAGTGCAGCGCTTCACCGCAAACAGACTTACATTTCAGCAGCCCTGGTCTGTTTCTGTACTCTCCATGATGGTCCACACTGTAGGAACAGCAGAAGGACAGACAGTGACTCAGACAGTCAGCCTATCAATGAAGTACAGCCACACACAGAATAACTTTTAATAAAATGTGATATTATAGTGTATATGTTTTGAATAACAGTGCATGCCACAGTAACAATTACAGTAAACCAGATCTCCGAAAAGATCAACAGGCAACTTAACCTGAAGAAATTAACGAAAACTTAATGAACAAACAGTGTATATTAAAATACAATGCAGTGATTTAAAAAAACAATGCACGCATCTATTAATTTTAGTTATGTCTTCTCTACATTGCTGTGTAATTGGTAGAACGAAAGACAAGCACACAATCTGTACTTACTTCAGTTTCTCCAGTTTACAGTTGGGGTCCTCCAGTCCAGCAGAGAGCAGTCTCACTCCCGAGTCCCCTGGGTGATTGTAGCTCAGGTCCAGCTCTCTCAGGTGAGAGGGGTTTAAACTCAGAGCTGAAGCCAGAGAAGCACAGCCTCCCTCTGTGACTCGGCAGCCTGACAGCCTGCAGAAAGACAAAACAAAAGACCAACAAACACAAATACAGTTTTCATAAACAAGTTATATTACCATAAATAACTTTGTGTAGACTTAGATTAAGAGAGAGAAAGATTTGTCAGTACTACTAGAACGAGGAGCCCGGGGGGTTCAAATTTGTATGAAAATTGACCTCAGTGTTTCCAGTTTACAGTATGGATTCCCCAGTCCAGCAGATAGCAGCTTTACTCCTGAATCCTGCAGGTCATTGTTACTGAGGTCCAGCTCCCTCAGGTGTGAGGAGTTTGAACTGAGAGCTGAGGCCAACGATCCACAGCATTTCTCTGTGAGTCTGCACTGGTCCAGCCTGAAAAGTAAAAGAACATTAAACTATACCTACAGCCCCAACTCAAACTATGAAATAATCCTATGTCACTCACGGCTAAGGGAGTAAATATGGAGGAGGCTTGTCCTTCCGGCTTGGCCTTTCTGGACCTGATACATGTATCAGGCGCCCTGATGACACATCTTGCCCCCGGGGCCCTGCAGATTGATATGCCTTCAATTTGTGGTTACAATGTACTAAAGTACCTTTGAATTTTTACCTGATAATCGTTTAATCTTTTACTTGAGTATTACATTTTAGAATTTAACGCTAATGCATTTTGGCTTGTTGCTTCAGCATGGAAGGGGACTTCCCTTAATCATGTAGGTCTTGCAAGGTAGTTTGGACTTGGCACTTGATGGTCCGGGTAACTCAGAACCCTGATCGTGTCTCCATGCTCTTCGTAAAGATGCATGGAGCTAGAGAAAGGCCGAGTGGTAGAGCACTGAACTTGTAGCCTTGCCCTTGGAAGGCAAACTGAAGGTACTGAAGGGATAAAGAATCAGTGGGAGAAACCCCATCTTGCGGCTACTAGACTGCAGTAATGCAGGGGCTATGGCTGGGAATTGCCATGAAGATTGCACAAACTCCCCCCAAAATTCAGAGTGAATGAAAGGCGTTTCAGCAGCTGCTGGTTACGGGCGGATCGTCATAAACAGAGGGGTGCTCCGGCAGGGAAGGAAAGGACAACACAGCTGCCTCGAACTCTGCCACCTCCGAGGTATAGTAAAAGATGCATAAAAAGCAATGAGCCTTCGATGCTCAGTATTTCCGAAGAAAAAGTCTCATGGTCCCCATGCCTTTGTGATATTGGGGACGCATGGTGTCTGACACATTCTGGCTTATCTTTAGATTAAAAAACTGTTGATTTGCAACAATTATATACAATATCCACGCTGGATCATGCGTAAATAAAAACAAATTTGATTTGTTTAAAGAAATTAAACTTATGTCAGCTCCCTTCCAACCAGAACGGCAGCTGCAGCCATTTCCTTTCTGCCCTGTTGGTTATTTTACCACAGTCCAATCGCAATGGCTTGCTAACAACTAGTTTTCCAAAACGATAACAACTGTTCCACAATCTGTATTCCCCAAATATGTATTTAGTTCTTTGGAAACGGGCAGTTCATGGTAAAAGCGCAAATCAAACAATACATTGCGTGACTTATCCAATGTATACATTGTGCAACGCCCACCAACAAATGTCCCCACACATATAAAGTTATGAGTCAGTGTGTCTGGCCCAGAATCTGAGGCAAATTGTTTGTGTATCTGGAGACAATTGATGCAGCATTAAAATTAAATCAACTTTCAATCACCCGGGAGAGGTCGATGACACCCATGTGCCTCTGTAACAAAAACAAAAAAAACGAAATGTCAATCCCTAGCCCTCACTCCTTCAGCACTTCCCAACTGCTTGGTTCCTAATATGGTGTTGTCAGTAAATACACATACTTTACACCACAACAGGGGAGGATGGATTAATCCACCAATATATATATCCATCATTCCAGTTGCACAAACTGAGGACCTTAATGTTGCTATTGAAACGTCTCTAGTTCGACAACCACACCGACTTGGTCAAATGGTGCCCGGTAAACTGACGGGGCATTCTCTTCCATGCAGTAATGAGCAAATCCATTAATCAATTTAACAAACAGAACAAAATAAACACTGGTCTCTTTTACAAATAATTATATAATTTAAATGCGGAAAAAAATAAACACCCACATAATGCTCAACATAAATGCTAATCTGTTTTAAATCCTAAAGCCAGTGCTTACATCTCACAACACAAAACTGAACCAATCTTTCACATATTACTGACTGAAGCCTCACATCTACCTGTCCAAAATGAATTCCCTGTCAGCCTTTCCTAACCCCTATGATAGACACGTTTAAAAAATGTTTGTCACAATAGTGCTTCAGAACATTATCATCAGCACAGCCACTATAGCTATTAAACAATTTCTAAAAAGATGCCTTATCCAGACAGCCAAGTAGGGCATGCCAGGGATTACACTAATTTTAATCCAATTCAATTTATGTGGTAACGTAAGTACAAGGTAATGTAATCCAATTACACTGCATATATAACAAATTACAGCACTTCCACAGACACTTATCGGTGTTAGACAGGACTGAATCTAGTTTTGTGTCTAGATCTGCATTTAGTGGGGCTTACACACAGTTGTTATGACCTGATCCAGTATCAGTGTGTGTGGGTCTCTTTATACACTCATAACAAACCCTGTGGATAGGTGTGTGTGGGGATCTCCTTGAACATAAATAATACCTTACCTTACGACTTCAGAACATTTTCAAACATGGTAGATTTGTTCCTAAAATAATACTGTGGTCTTCTGGTGTTGCAAGCAGCTGGCAGCCACACCCCCCCGAGCTGGACTGAAAGCAACGCCGAAAGGGAGGGCCACGCCCTCTAATTGGACCTTGTTTGTGCACCTGAGTGCGGTTCCACTGGTGGTAATCCCACTCAGGTGCCAACGATTACAAGCTCTTTAAAAGAGGCAGCTGGCTCAAGGGGAGAGGACTGGATGGATGGATGGACACCACTGTTGATGATAACTATTTGTGATGGTCTAAGTTAGTTTGCCCCGAAAAGGGAGGTTTGCGTCCAGTCATGGAGAGTGAATTTTCTCTCCAATGAAGTAAAGAAGTTTACACTAGGGTTACTAGGGTTTATAACTAGAAGGGCTTATAACTAGTAGCCCACTAACAAGAAAGTTATGTATTTCCTAATTATTTAAATTAAAATTAGTATCTCCCTGCCTGGCATTGAGATGTTTATGCCGTACCCATACGCCCATAAGATTAAATATAGGATGAGAGAGCACACAGCATACCTCAGTGTCTGCAGTTGACAGTGTGGACTTTTCAGTCCGTCACAGAGAAGCTGAACTCCCGAGTTTCCCAAAGGATTGCTGCTGAGATCCAGCCGTTTCAGGTGTGAATTTGTCTGAAGAGCAGAGGCCACAGTTCTAAGGTCCTCCAATCTGAGTCCACAGCCTACAAGTCTGTAGAGGGTAAAGAAGAGACTGTTCAAAGCAGAGCATACACAGTGGGAAATATCAGTTAAAATGTTTGATACATATGGTTATTAACCATTAAAGAGTGTCTCAATACCTGCCATGGAAAAGCAGATTAGAGACAAAAAAGTTGCAAACTGCCTGGACATGACTATTTGCTTATGGCTTTTTTATTAAACAATTAAACATTTTTTTAAATCATAATAATAAAAGTCTATATGTACTGGCATGTTACAAATATTGCTGAATTTAATTGTTATAACAATTCCCAGACATGCATGAATAATTTACTCCCCATATATGAAAATTATAGCACTGCTTACATTTTGTCTCGAGCCTTTAATCACAATGAATTTAATTTGTATGAAATATATAAACATTACTCACAGCGCCTTTCTGCAGTACTTCACAACTGGGAGGAGTCTCTTACGACCGGCCTCTGATGTGTTGTATTTGC
>JAOYSI010005731.1:0-13343 GCA_025775065.1 Hiodon alosoides
GCACTAACCCACTACCGGGTCAAGTTTACCCCCCCCCCCCCCCCGCTATAATGGCAGGAAGTCAAGACCAAGAAGGCCATGGTGGTTTCAGTGTCCCTCATGGACGGATCCAGCATCAGTTTACCTGTGGATTCGGCCTCCACCTCTGCAGAAGTGTGCAAAGCCATCGCCCAGAAAGTCAACCTCCAGGACTCCTTTGGGTTCTCGCTTTACATGGCCCTGTATGAGAAGGTGAGAACTTCATTTGTGAACATGAAGTGCTCAAATCTGCCAGTTGGTATAAACATTTTACTGTGAAAACATCGGAGGACTCCTCAATTTGTGACGGTTCTCCTTAGATGTGGTCGCTGGGCAGCGGCAAGAAACATGTGATGGATGCAATCTCACAGTGTGAGCAAGAGGTGAAGAGGGTGGGTGGGATGGAGCAGCACGCCCCCTGGAGGCTCTTGCTCCGCAAGCAGATCTTCACCCCCTGGCACGACTGTGTGCAGGACCCTATCAGCACTGACCTCATCTATAGGCAGATCATCCACGGACTCAAGTCAGGAGAATATCAGTCAGAAAAGGTAAAAGAGCCTTTAGTGGTGGTCCCCCTTCTCCCCCAATTAGGTGTCCTGTTGAAGGTGCAGCAGATTCCATAACACTTTGAGTTGAGCACATCAGACAGCCAACACCGCAATATTTGAATCATCGTTTGCCCTTGAAGTATGTTGATATATGACTGAAATTTAGCAGACACTGCAGTTCAGCAATTGCAGGGGAGCAGTGTGGTGCAATGTTTAAGGTAATATCAAAGTGTTTTCCAAAAAGCGAAACCATTACTGGTGCAACACTGGGTTAGCTTTCAGCTAACTTGACAGCAGGGTTGTTACATCGACACATGGGTTCTTATATAAGATAAGGTGCTTTGGGAGGGTTTTGAAAAATTCAACCTTGTTTTATTTCATTTAATTTTCTTTAGGAAGCTGATTTTGTCCAGATTGCTGCAAAACACTTGTATGTGCAGTTTGGGGAAGATGACAGTGAAGCCAATGTCAAGAAAGTGATTAGGGAAAGTATCAACATCGATCTGATTGAAGCAAAGTCAGAAACCAGATTGGTTCAGCTGATTAAAATGGCATATCAACAGGTAAGATGAAGCATGGTTTTGTAGAATCAGCTCTGGTTCCCTCCATTTTTGTCAGGGAATAGAGAAAATCCTGCTTTCAATAGGTTTTGATTTTGATGGCGTAAATGTTTGATCCCAGACCGTATTATGAACTATCGTTGGTATCGTTCAGGGCCAGTATGCAAAGACCAAGAAGAATCCCGAAGTTGTGAAGGCAGAAGTGGTGGAGTGCGCTCGCCAGAGTTGGTCACTCTTCTTCTCAAAGCTTTACGAAGTGTCCAAGACTTCAGGTGCAGGAATTCACCAAACCTAGATACATGCAGCGTAATATATAACCACAATGCTCCAACACAGCTTGCAGTTGTGAAAGAATGTGCCGAAGATCGGTCGGGCTGAGCTATGGAGCCGACTGGGGTCTGGAGCATTACATTTGGTCATTCATGGTTTTTCCTCTGTGTTAAGGAAGCCAACTGTTGTATCCTCAGGTCCTGATTTGCCCAAAAACAAGTTTGCCATTGCCATAAACTGGGCCGGAATTTTATTCCTGGATGAAAAGGATCAAGAGAGTAGATTCATGGAGCTGTCTTACCCTGAAGTGACTGGAGTTAGTCCGATAAGGTACTGATGGCTATACCTTGGTGGGAAAAATAATATTTCAATAATGGTCAGGATGATGCCATAGTAATAGTAGAATAAATAAGTTCCTTAAGGATGAAGGGAACACAAGGGCCTGTGATGAATGACATCTGTCCGTTCTCATCAGGGATGACACAGGCAATGTGCAGTCGATCTCTCTCTTCACGCTGAAGGGAGACTTTATCCTCAACTGTGATTCCGCGGGGGAAATAGTCGAGCTGCTGGACGGGTTTTTAGGGGAACTGAAGAAGCGTTCCCAGTACGCTGTGACCCTGCGGGAGTCGAATAGGCCAGGTAGGCCAATGCCGCCACCAACCCCCAAGCGATTCCTTGTTGACTTTATATTATTGGGAAGCTACATCGTGTTAGCTTTCAAAGTCTCACATTTGTCTCTCTCTCTGTCCCTCGGTAGATGATCCCACATTTCTCAGCTTTAAGAAAAGAGAGCTGATTTTCATTATTAAGGACAATGAATATCCACCTGATCGTGGATGGATAAAAGGCAGGAATGAGCGGACTGATCTAGTCGGTGCTGTCTCAACCGATGATATCTCAGTGCTGCCAACGCTCAGCAGACCCACCAGTGAAGTGCTGGTATGTGTCTGCCGAACCCTCCTCAGAGTTAACCATTCCTCCCCAAGTTGGATGAATATTGGCTGTAGGATTTGTGTTGAGGCCCATTTGACATACTTTGCCTGGCTGCGATTCCAGAATCTTCTGAACCTGTCCCCGGAGCAGAGGAAGACAGTCGTGCAAGTCACCCAGAAAGAGGAGGCCTCTGTGGAGAGAGTGGCTCCCATTTCTCTCAAAGAGTTTGCCTTTGAGTACTTCAGGTAGTGTGTTAGTCTGAGGAAGCTGTCCTCTGCATTCCTGGTAGGAATGACCAAACAAACCCTTCTTCTGTCTGTTTTTTCCAGGCCGCCCGGAAAGGTCAACAAAGGCATGGCCAAGGAGAAGCTGTGGGCCTGCTCCCGGGAGCCTCTCAGGCAGCCATTGCTGAATAGGCTGGTGGGGAACTCTGATCTCACTCAGCTGGCCTGCCTGTCCTTCACCGATATCCTTCCTGCATTGCAGTTCACCCAGCAATCTGGGGAGAGTTTGTGCATTACTTTATGAATAAAATATAAGGAGATGGTTTAGTCATGTTCAGTTCTGTAGTCCTTCCTCAGGCTTCTTATCGCAAGCAATTAAATCACATGACTTACATCTAGGATTTCTTAGATTGGGTTAATTTTTAAGGTGTCAGAAACCCAGGTACACTTGCATGTCAGTAGATTGCCAGTAGATTCTGACCATCTGACTATACAGAATGATGACCTAAACATTTGTTGAATGAGGAACCTACCAAGTCTGCATCTCTTATCCCAGTGGTCCGACTAGGCTGTTCCTGCGAGGTTGTTTCTTCTTTGACATAGACTGTACCTATCCTGAAGTACATGGGGGATTACCCCATCAAGCAGGTCCGCAGTCCCCTGGAACTCACTGACCAGATCTTTGGCCCTGCAGCACAATATGAGGATTTGAGAGACGAGATTTATTGCCAGATTATGAAGCAGATGACCAGTAACAACAATAGGTTCGTGATTTTTCTTAAATGAAAATGTTTTAACTAAGCTTTTTTTATTATTCAAACGATTATAATTATTTTTATTATTCCTTGAAATCAGGCAAAGTTAAGTGAAGGAAGCAGTCGGGTTTTGTCCATGGGCAATTCAACTAACTTGTTTACATTCACTTTCGTTCAGTGACAAAGCATGTTCATATATCAGTTCCGCAGTTAAAATTTCAACAAAAACGGGAAAGGAGCGGATCCCGGGTTTTATTCGCTGCGTTATATAACTTTGAGCCGGCCTTCGTGTCTGAGTGAGGCAGTGGGATTGAAAGCAGGCCGCCCTGATTCTGTGACGCTCTGTCCTCACACCCTTACACCTCCCGCCTCCCAGGTTGAGCACAGACAATGGCTGGCAGCTTCTCTGGCTCTGCTGTGGTCTCTTCCCACCCAGTCAGTACCTGCTCAGGTACACCCAGCGCTTTCTGGAGTCCCGGCCACGGGAGCCCCTGGCCTCCGACTGCCTGCAGAGGCTGAAGGGGATGATGAGGTGAGGCCCCACAGCTCCCCAGAATTGGAGCACGTCCGCCGATGCATTAACGCTCGTGATGCGGCGCAGACTGAATCTTCTCCGGTTCTCAGTTGCCGGCCCGCAACCATCGGTAGCTCTGTGTTTCAGGATATTTGGGTTGGTGAGATCAGAGGACAGTTTAGGTGGATATGAGGAATGATGAGGATGAGTTTTTCTCCTTTCAGACTGAAGCCCAGGAAGTTGCCTCCTCACCAGGTGGAGGTGGACGCCATCCAACAGAACAGCACTCAGATCTTCCACAAAGTGCACTTTCCAAATGATACGGAGGAGGTAAGGTCACTTAGGGGGGGTTTATGTTAAAAAAAAAACATTTTTTCGAAACACTCATCTGTTTAAACGTTTGCTTCTTGTTCATGCAAATCAATTGTTGCCCTCACGTTAGATCTTTGAGGTGACGACGACAACAAAGATCCAGGACCTCTGTCAGAAAATTGCTGATTTCCTCAACCTGTCGTCAGCTGATGGCTTCAGCATCTTTGTCAAAACTCCTGACAAGGCGAGTCTTCAGAACCGACGTCTGCTGATATTACGCTCCGTTAGGGAGAATGTCCTTTCGTGTTGTTTCTGCTGGAAGTACTTTTCTGTTTCACCTTACTCGCTCTTCTCCTTTTTCAGGTGGTGAGTTTGAATAGTGAAGACTACTTCTTTGACAGCCTGAGGCAGACGACCGACTGGTCTAAGAAACCTAAAAAGGTCAAAGAGGGTAAGGCATTCACATAGCAGATTTTGAAATCATCGTGATATTTCTTCAAGCGTTCCCACTTGAGACCTGATTAATCGGGGCTTAAGGGTGTGTGGCCTTTGAATTGCAGTGCCCACAAGCATGCCCTACCTGGTGTTCTTCATGAGAAAGCTCTGGTTCAACGTGTCACCTGGGAAGGATCTGAAGGCTGACCTCATCTTTCATTACCCACAGGTGAAGAAAGCTGTTTCTTTCCTCACATCTTTCCTTCGTGTCAATGGAGTATGTATATGGGTAAAAGATTTTGTGGACCCAAATACTAAAGAAAAGGTTTTTCATATTCATTACTGGTCTTTTATTCTCCCTTTATGCATATAGACTAAAACAATATATTTCCCTCTTCTAATATCAAGGCTGGTTGATCCAAGATACTTATTTACCATTTACTTTGTTTTTTTAAATTGCTGTTTAACCCAGTCGTTTTGTAGAGGCTTAAATCTGGACCCTCGATCTCTCAGGAGGTGCCCAAGTACCTGCGTGGGTATCACCGGTGCACCAAAGAGGAAATGGTCAACCTGGCCGGCCTCCTCTTCAGGGTGAAGTTTGACTCAGATAAGTCACAGTTCGTCATGATCCCAAGGTTGCTGAAGGACCTGGTGCCTTCGGATCAGCTGAAGACCATGTCCCCTGAGGAGTGGAAGAAGGTGGATATCAGCCGTGGGGCAACACAATTGCACATTTATTCGATCTGAGGAACATTCTGATAATCCAATGCTGCAGAAGACACATCCAACGTAGAATCTCTCTTTTCCCTGTTCTTTTTTTTTTTTTTTAGTGCATCATTGCTTCATACAAGAAGCAGGCAGGAATGGCCGCGGATGAAGCAAAACTGGCATTCCTTAAGGTCATCTACCAGTGGCCAACTTTTGGCTGCACTTTCTTTGAGCTGAAGGTAGGAGCGGTCTAAGGCCTTGGTTTTCAAAGTGGGGGTCGCGGCCAGAGGGGCCTCAGCACATTTTTTTTATACAGTTGCCGTAGCAATGTCAATGGGTTTTTAAAGACAGGGGTTCCCCGGCCAGAAGCTTATGCTATTTGGGGGACCTTGGCATGGAAAAGTTTGGGAACCCCTGGTCTATGGGACTGTAACATGAGACGCAAAACGGATGATGGCCAGTGCAATTCATCTGTGACTTATCTGAGACACGCTGTGACTCACGGTGGGAAAAAATGTTCATGTTTTTCAGCAAACCTCTGAAGCAGGGTTGCCAAATATTATATTGCTAGCAATTAGCAAAACGGGAATCACCATCATCAACCCCAAAAATAAGGTAAAGCGCGTTCAAACGTTGTACATCTTATTTGTTTTTATCGTTCTTCGTTTTTGTTTAAATTTGTCCATGTTCATGAGAAATGAGAACTCATCAATAATATGAAGACAATATGAACTCTGAAAACAAAAGTACACAAACTACTGTGTAGATGAATAAAAGACCTCACGGTTTGGCAAAAACTGCATATGGGACCTGGAAAAGAAACATGTTGATGAATTTTAAGTACTGATTAATTTGAGTTAATTTGACCCAAAAAGCAGTGTAAATATTCTAGTTCAAGCGGAGGATGGCTCTATCTAAACCGGGACTCGGACCTGTAAATAAGTCCACGGTCCACGTGTTCTGCGGTCCACGTGTTCTGCGGTCCACGTGTTCTGCGGTCCACGTGTTCTGCGGTCCACGTGTTCTCATTACTTCCACTCCTTCCATCCAACCCCAGGATGTGCTGGTTACGCATCCGTTTAGCCGCATTGTGAACTGGTCCAGTGGAAGCACCTACTTTCACTTGACCATCGGGAACCTGGTCAATGGAACCACACTTCTCTGTGAGACTTCACTGGTAAGAGGCCTTCCACTGGAGTCAAAAGCGTGCAGATATGCATGATGTGAAAATTAATGTTTGTCAGTTATTGGGAAAATAACATTCAAAATTATGAGAATGTATTTTACTAAATGTAACAATGTACATTATATACTATTTAAAATGAGCATGTTTTATATGTATTTACAGCACTAACATCTCTCAGCTAAACCCAACACTTAAACACCTTCTATTCTTGTTCCCAAGGGTTACAAAATCGAAGACCTTTTGACCTCCTATGTTAACATGTACGATAAACAGCTGACATCGTTGAGACCAAGAAACCAGTTATTCCCTTTGTGAGACTTGCTGGGAGATAACCCTGTCTCCTGTTTGCATTGATGTTGTCAGTATGCCTCCATTTGTAGTTGTACACTTGCCCCTGTAAAACTTTCAGCAACTATGAACCACAGTGCAAATACAATGTGAGAATTGTTTTGTTGTTTTTTTTTTAAGGACCATAATGTTAGAAGTAACCCCTCCAGTGGGAGTAAACAGTGTCAGTGAAAACATGAATCCGTAACCCAGCCCATACTACTGAATTTAGACAGACATACTTGTCATGCATTGAAATGTGAAATTTTAAACTGCAGATTTACAGACAGGTACTATGGAGCATTCACTTAGAATCCAATTAAGTCCTCCTCAGAATTCACTGGAACCTTTCATTGTGAACAAGTTCTTACCTATATATGTCTCAGCGTCCTGTAGACTTTTGTGGTGAGTGTGCATGGTTGCTATGGTTTCCCATTGCTGCCAAAAGCGTCTGTCTTAACTTCTTTTAAAAACACCACTGATTGGACAATAACTGAGAAGCATGTAATAGAATAGAACAAGAATCATTTAGGTTTTTTTATTTGTTTTTTTTTGGCATTTGCGTTGTATGTTTTTTATTTAACAAAATAATGTTTATGGTTACAAGTAATGCCTAGTATGTTTGAAAGAAGACCCATAAAACGGTTGATAAAGGAATAAATATGGACTTATGATGAACTGCCTTGCTGTATGAATGATTTGATGAAAAACATGTTTTGGCTGTTTCTCAACTGTATTCAAGGTCCTCAATGTTTTTTAAAGCTTTCATATGTAAAAAAAAAAAAAAAATTGTGCTTTCATTAAGCTGTTTACAAAACCTTTACAGCATTTTTGACCAAAACCATTTCTTAATTTAATTAGCATGTCCCAAATCAGTTTATATAATTATCAGTGTGCGAACTGTAAAATGAAACGTGTTACTGTGTCCATACGGAGAACCAATTCCTGGCAGCAGTTTTGTTTTGGGGGTGGGCTGAAAAATAAATCCTCAATAATTTAATGCTTAAATTATAATAATTATAAGCACTGGAGACCTCTGGGTAGGAAAACTCTCTGACTGATGGATTCCTGCAGAAGACCCGGCTGGATTCTGTTCCCGGCATCAAAACCCTACCTTTGTGCACAATAATTATTAGTTTTTTTGGGAACCATGTCCAATAAATCCGGTAAAATATCATATTCAACAGTGTCTTCTATGAGTTACACTTTCTCCATGGGAGATCAGATGTCTGGTAATTAGATAACAATTACTTTGCTGTCCTTAGTCTTGTTGAAACCAATTACTGAAATTACTAAAGTTACAGCACTCCAAATGTTTGACTAAAGCCAAGCTATATTTTGGTTTAAAATAGACATTTAAATAACATAAATAATAATCAGACTGCACTAATATTCAGCTCTTAATTAGTGTTATCTTTGGGACTTTGGCTCCTCTGAAATGATTTCCCCGATTGTGAAGACTCATGCCTTTGAATGTGGGTTCTGCACCGTTTATGATCGGGAGGTGAACACAGGAAACATGGTAATGTACCAGGGGAATGAGACACGGGGGCCTGACTGAAGTGCTGACAGAACAGCGCTCCCATTCAGGTCGCCCAATCCATTGAGATGTAGATGGGAAAGCGAGTATAGTGAGGCAATGTGTCAGACGTACAGCTGTGATGGCCTTTGAAAGAAATATTATCTGTGCCGTCTCATTCTACACCACATCTGTCTGGCCAGAGCGGCTCTGATTCTCGTGGGCCTTCTGTAACGCATCCACAGCAATGTGAAGCTGACAATAAGCCCTGTCTTTGTCCCGCTCGCCCGCTTTTCTCCCTCTGAGGAGCACAGGGAGCAAATTTTTTGGTTAATTCGGACAGCCCATGAAGGATAGCCTCTGTGTCTTCATCCATTAACCCCTCAATTAACAACACAATCGGCCCTCTATCTATTGACAAGGAAAACAGCAGGCTTCATCACAGGAGCCTGGAAGGCTAGGCCTCGTTTCCATGACAATGCGTCTGGCAGCTCTCAGCGACAGAGACGCGCTCTCGCTTTCTCCCAAATATAACGTGCCCCCCCTCTCTTGACTCGGGCCATTGTCAAGTACACAAGTGGCCCTCAGAGAGGGCTTGGTGCAGAATGGGTGAGGTCAGGGTTCAATCAAAATCCTTCTTAGTGAAACTTTGTGGCGCCAGAATCTGTTCACACAGCCACAAGTTGGGCTGATAAGCCAGGCAACGGGTCTGACTTGAGCATATTCCTCCTGTCGCTGTCCTGTGGTACCACACTGCTTCTGTTCATATTCCTCCTGTCGCTGTCCTGTGGTACCACATTGCTTCTGTTTTATCCCACTTTTTTCTTCTCCGCACAAATACTTGGAGCTGCCTGCTAACCCACTGCTCCAGACCCAGCTGTTGGCATCGCTCATCAGGACTCTCTGCTCCAGTGCATTCGGCACTGCACACGGAGAAGGGCTTGCAACTGGTAAGTCTCCCTCTTTGGTTTCGATCAGGTGTAAAACTGCTGGGAGCAAGGGATGGCCATGCCAATTTTGCGCCGGTGGATCTGCCTTAGAGGCTTTGATAATCGAGACTTGTGATTTGATTCTGGTTTTAGATGCCACGGCTTGTACACGTTTTCCCATTGTGCTGGATTCGGTGGCTTCCCGCTGACTGCGTCTGCTTTTGTGTTGGCATTTTAGCAAGCAGTCCATAAACATGCATGCATAGATTGCTCGAAATGCTGGAAAACAGAAATCTGGTTATAACCACTGTACCATTTTGTGTGAAAGCATGTTCCTGAAAGGACACGAATCAGTATAGCTGTGCCTTCGTACAGGTTATTTTACGAGTGAAGGATGTGGGTTTGGTTTTTTTATTTTTTACTCGTAAATAAGCGAAAGCCTAGTGGGACCACTCTGACTTTCAGAAATTGCCAGAAATTATAATATATAATTTAATAATTTAATTTAATTTAATAATTTAATTAGATTTGATAAAAAAAGATTAAAACAGATTTGAATTTTAACCATAGAAAATGTTGTGAAACTGCTACAAGGAAATATTAGTAAGAATGGTTTATACAATAAAAAGAAAACAAAAAGTTATCTTCTCATGATCTACATTAGCTTCCTTTCTGTTCCTGTTGGGAGAAATGATTTATAAACCAACTGTGATAAGACAGATTGGCGAAACTCACATCATTCAAACCATCCACACTGTTCTGTCTGTGTAATTCATGAGGAAAACTGAAGGGCTTCATTGAGCGACACGCCTGTCTGGCAGACAGCTGAACAGACCTGGGGTGGGGGTCTCATGACAAGGCTGTCCGACACAGTAGGGCCACTGAGCAGTCTGGGGACATCTGCAGATTCCCCAGGGGCACGGGCGTCTCCAGTCACCCAGCCCTTCCCACCCCGGCGAGACACTCGCACAAGACCCAGGAGGGAACTAGGCTCAGTGACGTTCGTCAGCCACAGCCACAGCCTCATATACAGTGTAAAAAACAGTGTGCGAACAGTGTGTAAACAGTGTGTAAACAGTGTGCAAACAGTGTGCAGGCAATCCAACCTCCGCTCCATACAATGTGGGTATCGCAGGTCTGGATATGCATTCCTGAGTGAAGCATGGTGTGGTTGACCACTAAAAGGGTTTGGTATGGGCGGGGCATAAGGCAATGAGGCAAGGCGGAGCTCCAAAAGGTATTCATTTAAATACAATGAAATGTAGCACAATTGGTTCTGAGAGCATAAATTACCTCCAAAACATTTCTACCAAACAGAAGAAACTCAGACCGAAAAGCATTTGGCCGCATGGCGTACATTTTCCTTTCCTCCTTTCAGCTTCCTGTTTTTTTAATTTAAATTTTATTTCACCTGACGAATAGAACGTTAATCGATCGGGTAAGTTAGTCCTGTGGCCTCATGGGGTTTGTAGTAGCCATGATTACCTCCAGCAAACCCCTGGAAAAGCTTACTGGCGAATGGTTTTGGACAATACAGTGACATCTCATGAAGCACAAGTTAGCAGCCTGTATCTAAAGGAGAATTTCTTCTCTTTATACCTGTAATCACAATGAGGAAATACTCAGTGAAACCTATTTATACATTTTGTTCTTTGCGTCATAAATAACAACTGATAAACCGTGATTAAATTTAATTAAAAGTGGTCCCTGTTTAGGTACAAGCATGAGTCAATATAGTGTCTAAAAATAAATATTCACAGGTCATTGGAAAAACCTCTGTGCTAATTACGTCAAACGTAAATATTTGTTTCTCTATGACAGGATTAAAGGTTTTTTATTGCTTTCTTTCCTGCCTCAGCTATACGAAATGGACCCCACTGCAACTGAGATCACCTCCATACCCACCAACCAGTCAACAGAAAGCTGTGGAGGGGAGACCACGGCCGAGAATCTGCTCTTCGGGGGGTATTATATCCTGGTCTTTTTGATGGCCTTAAATGGGAACAGTCTGGCCCTGTGGATCTTCTCGCGCCAGCGCGGAGCTTCCACTCCGGCCAATGTCTTCCTGTTACACTTGGTGGTGGCTGACCTGTCCTATGTGGTCATCCTACCTCTACGGGCCACCTACCATCTGACGGGTGGGCACTGGCCCTTCGGGGAGATCACCTGCAGGTTGGCTGGGTTCCTCTTCTACGTCAATATGTACGCTAGCCTTTACTTCCTGGCCTGTGTGGCCGGTGACCGTTACCTGGCCGTGGTGCACGCGGTGAGGTCCCTGAAGATCCGCCGGGCCCGCTACGCCCACGCCGTCAGCTTTGCGCTGTGGGCCATGGTCGCCGTGTCCATGGCGCCGCTGCTCGCCAGCCGGCAGACGTCTGAGGTGGACGGGACCACCGTGTGCCTGCAGCTGTACCGAGAGAAGGCCTCCCACCGGGCCCTCGTCTCCCTGGCCGTGGCCTTCGCCCCGCCCTTCCTGGCCACCCTCTCCTGCTACCTGCTGATCATCCGCGGCTTGCGGCGCGGCTCGCGCCTGGAGCCCGCGCTCAAGCTGAGGGCCCTACGCACCATCGGCCTGGTCCTCCTCATCTACGTGGTGTGCTTCCTGCCCTACCACGCTAGCCGCGCCTTCTACATACTAGGCTACGGCCACCCAGGCGTCACCTGCAAAGTCAGGAGGGGGCTGATGCTGGGGAATCGCCTGACCTCCTCCCTCACCTGCCTGAACGGGGCACTGGATCCCCTGGTCTACCTCTTCGGAGCGGAGAAGTTCCGCGGAAGCCTGCAGAGGCTGTGCTGCAAGGACAGCGCGGGGGGATCTGGGGTCACCACAGGGGAGCTGAAGGGAACTCACGAGAGTTCGGTGAGCGCGCGGTCCGAGTGCTGAAGGCCGTTGTGGTGTCAACACCCGGTCGTCTGCGGGAACAGACTCAGGGCCCGAACTTATTCAGATGCTCGTGTAGATAAAGGCCTCTCTCGTTCCTCTATTGCTATACTAATTGTTTTTTTTTTGTAATTTGGAGATGACTAAGACGCCTGTTCCCATCACCGTTGTGTTGTCACAGCCAGTCCTACCGAGTGTAAACATGAACCTGGCATCTATGCTAGCAGGTAGTCATTTTCATAGCGCATGCATTTTGTCACGAGGGGTCAATATCACAAAAAGCTACTAATTATTACTGCATTGCATAAAACGTAATTTAATTTAATTGTTAATTCATTAATTAACAAATTTTTTGATGAATGAAAAATCGGAAAACGGTATATATGACATGATTTAATTGTAACACATTCATAAATACATTGAACCAATTAACCAATTAAAACTTATATCTGTTACACTGTACACTGTTCCCCTAATTCCCGAGCAGCCTTGTAATCATCTGTTCTGCATTATCATTATGTTGTACATTATCTGTAATTCATTAAAAAAATTAGTATCGACAAGTAGCTAGCTAAATTCGCTAGACATTTATTTTTTAAATAAAAAGACTGGCATCAGGAAAGTACAGCCAGAACACTGATGTGCACCGGTGGGCGGGACCCTATGATTGACAGGCGAATTGATAAAAGCGATGGCAAATTGAATTGCAGTGATTCAAACTGATAAAAGTTGATATGGAGTAGCAAGTCATAAAATCAACTGCGCTTGAAATAGATTTCAAAGTAAATCCATACAAGGAGTACAAGTTATTTCATTTAATGGGTCTGTTTTCACCCAATCAACACAATTTTGCTTATTTTTCTGCTGTTCATCTTATATTGCATAATTCAACATTAATTGCGTTTTAGTCAATTAAATAATAACTGATTTGATTTTTGTGATATTTTTCTCATACTTTCTGTGAGCACCTATAAGCAATATAAAAGTACAAAAACGTAAAGTAGTATTTTGAATAAATCCCATGCCAACATTTTTTGGCACTGTTATTAATTGTGTTTTTGTGATATTTTTGTTGCTTTGCTTTACCTTTTCCTCATTATAGAGTCTATTTCAGGAATACAGGGATATGCCTGTCTAAACTGTAATCAGAAGGAAAGATAAAATGTTACATTTTTCCGTTGATAATTTAGTGTGTATCTTTAGTCTTTGACAAGCATGTTT